>JBBMOJ010000259.1:0-58137 GCA_038090695.1 Sclerotinia spermophila | reverse complement strand
GAATACCCCTAGGGAGGTCCACCACAGACGTTAAGTAATATAAATAAATAAATATCAGACCACAGATATTCGTTATCGATTTTTTGGCTGAAAGTTGTTTTTGCCGAGTTGCAAGCAGAGGCAGCACTAGTATTATACTGGCTATCGCTACCGACTGGAGTGTTCTTTCCAAGTGTGACCAAGGTATCTGTCAAAGTCTTAATGCTAGCCTGAGATAAATCAGTAGCCCAGGTAGCCCAAGAACTAGCAGCCTTAGACTGCATTCCGGGCTTCTGTAGATCAAGAGCTGATTGTATAGTTGTTTCATAATTATCGGGCAATGCCCGAGGATCATACAAATCTCCCTTGCTCTTCAAGGTGCTCGAAAGACTGTTGAATAGAGTAGTGAAAGCAGTATCAATATCCTTTTGTGACTGCAGGATATTGTTTGTGGGGAAGATCTTTGACAACTCGGCTCCAATAGAGCCAACCAAATTGATCAAGGTAGTGGACATCAAGGTTTTGATCCTACCCAAGTTTGATGCAATGAGATTAGCCTTAACGGCAGCAGCGGAGTTCGATGCAGTATTTTGTGCCGCTTGGACAACATCGGTTGGCATGTATGAGATGGCATTAGCAAGTTGGCTCAGAAGCAGGTTCACATTGCTGTCAAATTTAATGGAAAGTAGTTGAGTTGATAAAGTGGGATCCTTAAGCATGGAGTCGGAGACAGTACTCAAAGCATTTGTGAAATTAATCTGTACTTTGTTCAAAGCGTTATTCTGAGACTGCTCAAAGATTGATGGTAGGTTCAAGGGTTGTGAGCGATTGATAGCATCTGCAAATGAGGGCATAAAATCAGCGATTGTGCCCCCTGTTAGTGGCACTCCAGTAGTAAGCTCTCGAGGGGAGACCAAGGCTTTAGAAAGGCCATCCCGAAGCAGTTTAAAGTATTCCAGATACTTTGAAGTGAAGTCTGTGAGTAAGACAAAATCTTTGAGACCATCAGCAAGAGCATCTCGAGCCTCGCTCTTGAGGCTATCGGGCAGTATAAAAACTTGGATAGATTCAAACACGGATGTTAGAAGTTTACGGATGTTGTTTCTGTTTGCTGAGTTTGAATCAGTTTCTGGCTCCTGATTCATAAGAGCGTTTTTGAGTGTCGTAACCGTATCAACCTTATTGGTTCGGAATTGATTAAAGATGATGAAAAGATGCCCGAATAGTGGACCTGTCGTAGCTTGACCAGAAGTTCCGGGATTTGCCGAGGTGTCAGATCTAGCGCTCTCACCTGCACGAAGTCTTTGTGCTGCTTGAGCCATCATACCAAGTTGTGAAAGTATTTCCTCGGTGAGAAGACCTCCAGTTCGATTGTAGATGACGACTCGCGACGTGACTAGTGCCGGACTGAAGAGATCCATGCTAGAAGAAGTCAGACATGAAAATGCAACTTTATGCGAGCATCTTCCTATCTCTGCCTGCAAAAGTCTTATGCGTGATGGATAAAATCATCTGATCTTTCATAGTAGAATGGAAACAAATGAATGATACCGTCCTCCAGAATGATCAATATGAAGAATTTAGCGTACTCATAATTGTCTCCTATGGCACCTTGGCCTTCAGTATCGACGAAAGTAACCTTGACATTTGCGGCACTTGAATCAACAGTTGTTGCACCTTCTAGCGAAGAAAACTGAGGAAGTGACTTTGATATGTTAGTGACTGGACGACAAAGATTGTAGTCAAATCATACTAGCACTCTGGTAGGAAGTTGAATCCCTTTAGTGAAAGTTTCCATGCCTGGATAAGTTGCAAATAGTTCTGTAACAGTGCATCCAGCGAGAATGTTCATCAAAGTGGACTTCCCGGAACGCGCGGGGCCCATTACGCTAATCAAGTTTAAAGGGTCTTTGATCAGTCGGATGAAGCTGTTGGTGGGGTCTTCGATGACCTTCAAAGCATATGATTGGTGAGCTGGCCTGGGATCATTTGGATCAGAAGAAGGATTTGAGAGGGTCATGTCGAGCCATCGCATAGAATGGGAAGCTTCATCGCCTAGTGCTGCGATACCTTCGGCTGTAATTCCAGCTACGCAAGAAATCGATTAGCATGATATAATTGCAAGAGGAATTAAACGCATACCCATGATTACAGCTCTTGACCTGGAACAAAATATCAATTCCAAGAAATTCGATCGGGAAGTAGTTAACTGTGAGAAATTGAGTTCACGAAAGGAAAGTTTTGACAATTGAATACAAACTTTAAGAGAAACCATTCCATCTTTAAAAGTCCATATTTAATTGGAGTGTCACCCTTGTGTTGCGCTTGTTGCACAAAATCAAAACAGTGAAATCCACCGGCAAAGCACTTGCCAAGAAGAGCCAACGATCTAAATTCTTTCCTAAAAAGCAGTGATTGTGCAATGCGTGAATCACACCTAGAGTGCCGATAGTCACTTTGCTATTATTTCCAAGGTTTTGACCCCGCTTCCCTTTCTTGAGATGAATACACGGCAACACAATATTCCACAGAAGCAAGCTGCAATACTCATTGGACGATAAACTTACGTCGCAGAAAGAGATCCAGCCAGCCATGGCTCCATGTCAACCACAAAGAGAGACAGTATTGCATACGAATATGCATACAAGCGTGCCGTAATTAGTCTTTGATAGCAGTAGTCATGTTGTAGAGAGAGGATTCAGACAGCCATGATTCTTTATCAAACGCACAGCAAGACAATATTCCATAGATCTATGTCACACTATACTCCTCAAAACAGTGAGCATCTCGCAGAAAAGCGATTCAGCCCGCCGTGTTCATCGGGATACCCCAAACTCTCCCCTCATAATATGCCACGAATTTTGGAAGCATGCAAACACAACATGGTGTTGTAAATACAAGCGGTTAGTATTCATTTTGGCCAATCCAACTCGGAATTGTCTGAAAACGATATGAGATGGAAACCTAATCTAGTAGCTTGCAGATGGACTTTATCCTCTCTGTAATTTCACTTGAAATTTTATCAATCATCGTGCTCAGACTAACATCTTCTGCTGTTGTCACAATCGATTTGGAATCGTGAAGGTGCAAACGTGCAACTTTGTAGCCATTTGCCCAATGTCCCAAATCTGTTTTAAAAGGATATAAGTATACACTTGTACTTACTTACTGATAACCTAGTGTTCGAAATGGTCGGGCAATATGAATGTATGTTGTGATGGATGCGGAAGCCACCTGGAAAATCTGATAAGAGTTTGTATGAGGTTGAGTAACCACACTAGATTAGAGGTGGGGTTGGAGCTTTCGGTTCCCATTAACCGGCAAGACATTGAGCACTCTAATTGACGTGTAGCTTTATATTATACCTTTCATTTAGTCAAAAGGTTGTTAAAGTGGTTAATTCAATCCCGCCGACCATCTTGGCAAGCTTTAGGTAATAAAGGGAAGGCGATGTTGCCTTGGTATGGAATATAAATTATCATCTATTCTTCTCAAGCTCAACGTCGATCACGATCCATCGGCCTACACAGCCATCTAGGTATGGAGGTGTATGTCGTAATTCCTGCTACACTGCATTAGATTGAGTTTTAGGGACAGAGAAACTGCCTTATAACATAGATTAGGCTATGCGAATGATTCAGATGCCGTACTGCATTGAAACATATATGAGAACGGAGAAGAAATGGAAGGGAAGAAAAGAAAAAAGCTCTAATGGGAAGAATCGATGAATTCCAAAAATGAGAGAGCCTCGTGGGGAGAATAGCGAAAGCTTTCTCGGGCGACAAGTACGTTCGTTAATGGTATGTGCCTGGCCCATTATGATAATCCTGGACAATCTCTTCAAACTCCCCTCACCAAGTGTAACGTTGAGTTGAAAAATGTCGTGCTCCATGAAGTACGAAAGGAAGCACTTCGTCCTTCCGTTTTCATGTAAGCTAGCCTAGTTGGCAAGGGTCACGTGTTCAACTTGCTTGTGTACCCTGAGGCTTGCGACTAGACTTGTGGCTGATGAGCCATAAAACGACGCACCAAATAGTTTTCCATCAGATTCACGGCATGATCTATGCCATCGTGTTTGATTTTGGGTTGAACGGCTCGGCATCGGTAATACTCGGCATCGGCTTTAACTTGTTACATTGGTGGTGTAACTTACATGGTACTCAATTTGGGCCTATTTTCTCGCTGTCGAAGAGCTACCTCCGAGCTTACCTCCTCTACAAAAACTTTATTATCTCCATAAAACAACAATAAAAAATATACAATCCACTCCTCCGTCATATTCCCTCCATTCCCTATCAATTTATATAAAACAACAGAATACAATCTTGGCAGATACACAGAATCACAATTAGACATGCTATTCTGACGGTCTTCTGGGTTACAATCTTAGAATTAAGCGTGACTAATAGATGTAATAGCTAAGTTAGAGAAAGAGAGGGGTATGATATGACGCAATGACGAGTTTCGATTCTACCCCGCATTCTGACAAACCAGAACCAGAACCACAACGAGGTCGACAAATAATAGATAGTTATCAGTTCGGGGTTAACTAATAGCTATCTCTACATATCTACATACCAAGGTAATAGCCCATTAGCGATCATCTTTCACAAGACAAACAACCCATCAATTCTCCCACCCTTAATCCCTTCCCACATTCTCACAATCCTCAGCACCGCAATGCCACCCCCCACCCCCCACCCCGCGCATCCTCCTCCTCGGCGGCCACGGCAAAGTATCTCTGCAACTAACCCCCAAAATCCTCTCTCGATCCTGGCACCTCACCTCTCTGATCCGCAATCCCGCGCACAAACCCGACATCCTAGCCGCGGGGACGCGCGCCTCGGCAAACCACACCGGAACCCTCGAGGTCCTCGTATCCAGCATCGAAAATGTGAAGAGCGAGAGCGATGCCAAGGCTATTTTGGAGACGGTAAATCCGGATTGGGTTATTTGGTGTGCGGGTATGATATATATTTCGCTTTTTTTTTCCGAGAAGAGAAGTGAGGAGGGGGTGTGAAGAGTCTGGGATGATTAGATGAAGAGACATGTTACTGATGAAATAAACAGGAGCCGGAGGAAAAGGCCCCAAAGACCGCACCTACGCCATCGATCAAAACGCCTGTATCCATTTCATCCGAGCATCGCTCTCCACGCCATCCATTCGCAAATTTCTTCTCGTCTCGGCGCTCATATCCCGACGAACGCGTGCGCCGTGGTGGAGCGATGAGGATTGGGAGTATGTGCAAAAAGTCAACAGGGAGATTCTTCCGGATTATTATAAAGCGAAATTGGCGGCGGATCAGGAATTGGTTGTGTTGGGGGGAGAGAGAAAGGATTGGACTTGGATTGATTTGAGGCCCGGGACGTTGACTGATGAGGAGGAAACCGGGAGGGTTAGTTTGGGGAAGACGAGGGGACAGGGGAGGGTTACGAGGGGGGATGTGGCGGAGGTGGCGGTGAGATTGCTTGCGGAGGAGGGGGTGAAGAGTGGGTATTTTGATTTGTTGAACGGAGAGGGGGAGATAGGAGAAGAGGTGGATAGGGTGGTGAAGGAGGGCGTGGATTGTAGGGATGGAGAAAAATTTGACGATTTGAAAGGGAGTGAATTTTTGAAGCTATGAATAATTCATAGATCTATAGTGGATTTTGGGGATGGCCACAGTCTCAGCCCTATGAAAGCCATCCACGTGGACTAAATCATCTGGTATAGTATGAGAAGAAAAGTAATCGCAAATCTGAAACATGCATTGATCAACCCCTCGAAGAATATTACATATATAAAACTTTTGAATCAAGGCAGTATCCGGTCAGGTATTGAGTTGATATGCCAGAAACATTAACACAATTCCACGACACACTTACAATCACTCATTCCATCCAAACATGAGATTAAACAGCCTTTTACATTAAATATAAGCTACTATAGCTATGCAGCTACCTGTGTTTATATAACCCTATGAATTTCAACTCCCATCCATCTCTATCTTAATCGTGCAAGCAATGAATATTCAGTTGCTTAGCCCCTTGGGTATTTTCCTCCTTCAAGAAAAGGGACGCCGGCGCCATAGCAAATTGTAGGCAAAATGGTATCATGTAACAGAGAAATCAAACCAAACCCACCCATTAGCAACGTACCCATTTTCTTGCCTTGGTATTCATCTTTTTCGCCTTTCCATTGTCAAGAATCTCTCATAACCATCCTAAAATCACATTTCCCCCCTCCCTTTCCTCTCCTTCCGCCAAACACTCTAATCGGCAATTCCCACCCCAAACTCCTCATACAATTCCCCCACCCTCACACCTCTATTATCTGCAATCATACCCAACAATCCCTGTCCCACATCCTTGATATCATTATAATCATGTAACAACTTGATATGTCTCTTCACCGTTTGCTTCGCGGGTTGATCCAATCCTTCCGTAATATGCCGTATTTGTTCGCGTTTTTGAGCGATTTCTGCTTTGAGATTCGCGTTGCGTGTTTGGAGTGATGACTAGAGACGGAGTTAGTTGATGTTTTGAACGGAAGAGAAGATGTGAGATGCAAGGGAGATTAGACGTACGAGTTTCATGGCTTTCATCTCGGCTAGAAACGCATCTTGGCGTTGGGAGGAGGGGTTGATGTTTGACGATGTGGATATCTGACTTCCGGGTACTTTGTTTTTAGTCTTATTTGTGGAAGATGTAATGTCATTAATGGTGACATCTTCATCCGTAAGCTCTGAAACTTTTGCAGTCTGTTTCCCTTTGTTCTTGAGTAAGGTCGGCCGTCCCCTCTTCTTTTTCTCAATTACTGATTCTTCTTCCTCGACAAGATCCTCATCTTCAGCACTAGAAACATCGGCTTTATCGAGAATTTGTTGTTCTTCTTCTGTAACATCGGAATCGCTATTACTGATACGCCTAGATTTGGCTGCAGAAGGTCGACCTCGTTTCTTTTTCTCTGGTACAGGGTGTTTCTTCTCAGTCTGTGTATCCACCTCTTTTTTCTCATTGCTCTTAGCCTTGTTATCTGAACCCTCGTTCAAGTCTTCTTCGGCAGATTTCGGGTCTTCAATACTGGTACCCAAATCTCTGGTTCCGGATGGTCGGCCTCTCTTCCTTGGTTCTGGCTTAACCTTCTTGAGAGGTGGCGGCCCATTGAGCAGCTCGTCTTCTTCATCTGTGTCGACGATTTCGGTCGGAATGTTCTTACCACTACTATTGACATCATCCAATATATTCTTCATGCTAGCATTTCCAATATTCAAGCTAGAAGCTTTGCGGGCAGGTCGGCCTCTTTTTCTCTTCTCCGTTGAAGAGTTGACCGATAGGCTAACGTCAGGTATGGGTTCGCTGATGACGGCATCCACAACTTTCTCGGAAGCTTTCGTAGCAGCGTAGCTGGAAGCTGCTTCGGCGATTTCGATGACGTCATTGTTTGCTGCACTAAAATTTGAAGAGTTGTGATTGGAAGGTCTACCCCTTTTTCTTTTCTCTGGCGAAGAACTGATCACAATTGGTTGATTGGTGCTTGCGGCTACGGTCTCTTGCGTCGCAATGTCTACATGACTTCTTCCTGGAGATTCAACGGCGTCCATATTAGAAGGGTTCACTGCAGAGACCTTACGACTACTTGGTCTACCTCTCTTTCTCTTCTCGGGAGATAGATGGGCAAAATTTGGCGACTCATCGACTGATTGCGTACTGGATATAGGCTCACGGATACCACTATCTGTAGCAATATTCCTTGAGATATTCTGAGTCTCCCCTGAAGCTTCGTCAACCATGGTTTTTTCAGGACTCAATTGAGAGGATTTTCGGCTAATGGGCCTGCCTCTCTTCCTCTTTGCTGGTGATGATTCAGGATCAGCTGACTCAATAGAAGAATGGACATCTTCTATGGGTTCTTTGACCATGCTGCTTAGAGCTACTTGCGCTCCGGAACCTGCAGAGGTTTCATTCGCCGGTGTGTTGACAGGCATGTTTTTAGGATTCAGTTCAGACACTTTGCGGCCAGGTCGACCTCTGTTTCTCTGTCGTACAGACGAGATCTCATCTGATTCATCATTCGCTTCTCCATTTGTAGTAGCTTGTAACTCAAGACTATCACGAGGCAATGGTGAAGCCTCATATGATAACTCCTTAGCATCTGTATGTTCTACTTCAATTCCAGAAGATTTGCGTCCTGGAGGTCTTCCTCTCTTTCTCTTGGCTGATGAAGATGAGATGGTAATATTTTCATCAGTGGAATCTTGATTGGGCGTAGCCTGTTCTGTTTCAGTGTCTCCAGAATCTACCACTAGAACACTACTCGGGTCTTCTTTGGCAACTTTCTCAGTGTTGGTTTTTTCGGCAGTCAAGTCGGAAGGTTTTCTACCGGCTGGTCTCCCTCTCTTGCGTTTGACAGGTGAAGATGACTTTGCGGTTAATTCGTCCATCGTATCACTGATTTCTAGCCCATCATAATCCTCAAAATTTTCGATGGAAGCTGCTGCTGTCGCGTCATTTGACTCATTTAATTCTCCATCTAGTCCTTCAAAATCCCTCTTCTCATGGCTTAAACCTGAAGACTGTCTACCCTTCGGTCTTCCTTTTCTCTTTTTCTCTTGCAGGGAATGAAGAGAAGAGTTTGTGGTTGATTCATTTGCTGATTTGGGATCGATATTTGCGTGTATATTTTCTTCGTCCATTGGAGCCACCCCCCTCTTAACGTCTTCAATATCATCAACATCATTCGTCACCGTAGATAATGTAGAAATCTTTCTCCCAGATGGCCTACCGCGTTTCTTCTTCTCGGGTGTAGAGCTACTAGTGTATAACTTGTTTACTGGGGCAATTCTGGGAGACGAATGTACCTTATCCGATTCGTTGAAAGAGTTGATCTCGTAGCTTTCTGGTGCATGCACAGCTGTTTCGTTCTCGTCTATGGCAAGCTCATCGGTGGATAGCAAGGAAACCTTCCGACTAGATGGTCGGCCTCGTTTTCTCTTCTCGGATGCAGGGCTATTTGGAGAGGTATCATCTGCTGTGGCTTCTATAGAAGGTGTGTGCTCAGCTGATTCATCTTGTTTGTCGACAGGCTCACCAACAGATAATGCAGAAATCTTCCTAGTAGGTGGTCTGCCTCGTTTCTTCTTCTCTACCACAGGACTGCTCAACTTCAAGTCTCCCTCAATCTCCATACTCATCGACTCATCTGAATCAGCTTCGGTAAGTGTCATTCTGTTCTCAGTATGCTCCTCGTCAACTTGACTGTTGTTTATCTTAGATCTCTCTCTGCCAGGTGGCCGACCTCTCTTAATTGCCGCCTTCTGCGATGAAGTCCGAGAGGAGGCCGACTGAATCTGTAAATCATCTTCGTCGCCAACTCTCGAGTCGTCGTTAAATTTTCCCGCAGACCCAACAAGTGCACCCTCAACTGACTCTCCAACTTCTTTGAAATCATCTATTCCAGTCTGTAGGTTCTGAGATTCCACCATTTCTAGCTCACTGAAGTGTTTCTTCGGATCGATGGAGCTTGTGGCGCATTCTCTCCCAAATGAGCTTACAATATTCTCAGTCTCCGTATCCTCATTTTCTTCTCTGGTCCAATCATTTCTTGGGGTCATTTCCTCATCCTTCCCGTGTCTGACTGAGCTATTGAGTGTCTCCCTAGTATGACTAAGCTTCTGCGGAGATTGCTGACTTGATACGGTGATCGCATCACTGTCCGGAATTTCTGCTTGTCTTAGCTGTACTGGAGCTCCGCATCTGGATAGTGAAGGCAATTCAACATTATCCAAGCTGTCATCATGCACATATATCTGGCCAGGAATCCCGGAATCTCGATCAAGCGTGAGAGTTGACATATTGCCCCTTCTCGCAGCATTCATTATATTATCATCTGTTGTATCTTCTGTAGCAGACGGGACACCTTCGGATAAGTCGTCTTGGGTTGCGGATTTCTGAGGTGATTGGTCCAGAGTATATATTGAGCCTGGCTTCCCTTCAAGGTCCCTTAAACCTTGATTACTCAGAAATCCTCTGGTAATGCTTTCAGCACCATAATCTTCGATTCCGGAATGTGCGTTTTTATTGCCATTTGTTTCAGTCACAGTCGTTTCGGAATAAATGACTTTCGAAGTTGAAACACTTCCACGAGTTTCTCCTAGTTCATTGTTCTTTCCGTAGGTATGCTCATCAACTATTGGCTCAGCTGCCATCTCGGTGATAGCGTTTTTGAGATTCGAGATGTCATGACCTTTCTCCAGCGTTCTTTTTTCGCTGCCTAAAAACGGATCCTCAACCTTGTCTCTTATCTTATCGTATATTTGTTCTTCAAAATGCTTGCTCCCTTCGAAGGAACCATCATCATCCGCGATGAGACTAGAGTCGGTTGTCGTCTCAGTAGCAGTTGTGATTGTCTCTGACGCATTCTTACGATCTTTTTCAGGAACAGCCGGTTCATCAATTTTGATGACATCTTGATCGGTATTTCCAGCTCGAAGAAAACTCGAGGCGCTTTCATCGATAACTAGATTCATCTCTTGATCTTGTTGATCATCTGCTGCATTAACGCTTATTTCCGAGGTATCCCCACTCTCTTTTCTATTCGGTTCAATATTTTCCTCCATCCTTCTTTGATTTTGAGCCACGGAAGCGTTTTTGTTGGAATCCTCCCGCATTGGTGGGTCTGGAGTCGCCGTATCATCATGTTGAGAGCTCATATCTACATCTCCAGTCCTGGTATTCGATAAGGATATAGCCTGACCATCGGATTGTGGCCAGAGAATTTTGCGCGATCCCACATCAATATCGTCGACACCGGTTTTCGATACCGATCCCGTCTCCTCACTCTCACCGTCACCGTCACCCTCATCATCAACCAGTCCATCATACTGTGGTAGACCCATTCCCCGTGATCCTCCCTGATCCACATCACCTACCCTCCCGTTCCGACCAACGTCCTCAATCGTCTCCCTAGCCTCTTCCACATTCTCAAGGCTCACTTGCGTCTGCATCGTAGTATCCCCTTCGTCCTCTAACTCCATACTTTCCGCCTCCCTAAACCTTTGCCATTCCCACTGTTCGATAAACCCCATCCCCAAATCTGTCCCCGACATACCCCCATCCATCTTCACAGCCCCCAAATCTCTTCGTCTCTAGTCTTTCTCTGATACGTTGCTGTTCCAGGGATGTAATGTCTTTTCCTTCTTACCATCTCTTCACCATGAACCTTCGTCTCGTGGCGATAATAACTTCAGACTTTGGACCAGAACTCTTACTTGACCATAATTCAAAGATTTTAGAATCGATTGAGAACGGACATTCAATAAAAATTTAGAAGAAAGTACTCGGAATTCGAAACATGTAAAAGTGAAAGTGAACTTCCATTTCGAAAAGACCAAACGCGTTGATATCAGCTGCGCTGTGCACGGACCTAGAGACACGAAGAAAACGGCCTATCACGTGATATTTTCCAAAGACTCTCCATCCGAACCAAAAATCCAGATCGAATCCAGTGAATGCGGTTTTACATAAAGGGATCAAGAGCAAGTGAATCTGTGGGAACCGAGGTTCAAGGAATGGATGTGAATTATCAGAGAGAACTAGAGGATATATGGGTGAACTACTAGTTGTTCACAGCTACCAGTTTTTGCATGGAGAATGATTGCAATTGGCTAGATCTATAATGATGCAGTGTTCTATTAAATAAAGCATATATGAAACAGCAAGCTGGGACATTGGTCCCGAAGTAGACTCCCCCTCCAAAAAAAAGTCTTGACTGTTGGATGAGGATAGCCCATTGCGCTTAAGAATGAGATGATTATATTTCAATATACCCATTTGAGTAGGATAATAGGTTTTCACAGCTTAAGGATCATGTAAATCTATAAGCCAGAAATTTGGCATAGGGAGGGAATTGTCTCCATTCAAGATCATCAAATGACCAGATTGCCCTATCTATCATATCTCAGCAGCAGAAGAGATAGTTTCTCCTGCTAGCAAATGCCCCATGACATCTATTAAATGATGATCGAGGGAAACGAACCCACGAGACTGCAGTCTCTAATCCTCCAAAAATTTCCATATACACTTTCTCTACCAAAGATTTTAATAGAAACTCTCCACCATTGTGTCTTTGTTCTTTCCCGCGATATCACTCGGTCCTTGTCCCTCGCCCAGCCTGAATACACTCTCGACCACACTCAATTCCGTAGCCGTAGTATCCAAACCAGTAACTGCCATCCAATCATTAACAACCATACCTGCACCGACCACACTGCTACCTCTGTTCACACTACCGGCGACCAACGGAACTTGTAATAACGAAGATAATTCGTCTTGATCTTGAATGCTGGTTTTGGGATGAACGATACCACCTTGGTTGGAGAGTGCCATGTAAGATCCAACAAGGACATTATCGGCGATGGTTTGACGGAAAACTTCGACACCGAGGACATCGGCAATAATTTCTTCGGTTTCGCGCTCGAGATCTGGATGGACAAGAGCGACATGATCGTTTGATACTATGACATTTCCAAGAGCTGAAAGTCTCTCTTCTATTCTCTATTTGGTTGTTCGTTAGTGTTTATAGGATAAACAGGGCGTTCAAGGAACGAAGCCAAGCTATCTCTAAGTATTACGAAGCTCAAGCATGGCTCCGAACCCCTTCTATCACCTAAGAATAGCAGAAAGAACCTACTTGTATCTTGACGCTATCGGGTAAACTATTTCTCAAATGTTGCAACTCCTGATCTGTTGTGCTCGTTGGTACCAAAAGTCCTTTCTTATTGCCTGCGGTCAAACGTCCAATAATGCGAGTTCCTGCGATTGTGGCATGGCAAATTGGGATAACATCTTGAAGTTCTGCTTCGAATACACTTTTTGTTTGCCTCATTAGTTTTTTGCTCATCCACCGAGAAGAAACTGGAATGCGCCACGAAACGGAGTATAACAGGCGGACAATACACATACCTGTAGAAATTTTCACTTGCGCCTACGGCAACCAAAGCATATGAATTTGTCAGTGTAGAGAAGACACCGACTCTAAGAAATGCATTTCGTTAGCATCACGTCCAATATCCGAATTTCTTCTCAAACTCGATTTCCATTCTCTCTCCCTTCGCACATTGCCAATTCAATCCTATTATTCCACCACCCATCACATCAATTGTGCCACCGATTGTGGGGTACTCGTCCCTTACTCCAATCCATCATATCATCCGCACCGAGGAGGGGTAAGGCAAACTTACTCATTTGAATTCTCGAACTGCGCACGAACGGCCATTTTTAAATTGTTTGCGAAAGTACGATGTTATGTATCTGTAGGTATTTCTGGTAAAGGTTTCTGATCAAAAATATGAAAGAAATGGTTGATTGTTGTAGTTTGTAGATAATTATTAATTTCGATTGAAGATTTTCGAAGTTCTCTGCAGTGGATTTAATATTAGGAAAATCAGCAAACCCTTCTTGATAGCAATTATACGCTAGCAGGGATTTCATGTGGGATGATTCTTATAATTGCACTAAATCACTAAAAACACTTAAAATATGCTTTTCGACTCATTTTTGCTCAGAGTGAAGAGTGAAGAATGAAGAATGAAGAGTAAAGAGCGGCAAGTATAATATCACAACTGTCATCGGATACCTATCGGTGCTACCTCCAAAGTATATACCCGTACCTAGCATACAATTTGATGATGTGTAAGCATTATTTTATACTCTGCGTACACACGTGAACGTTCTGATGTGAATATTGAATTTCTTTAATGTCCCTAATGGTAGTCTTACTATGATTGCTGTACCGTGGTGAGGCTCAAGTACTGATGTACCTACATCACTACCTATCTCAAGCCTACCTACCCTCGGTATACGGGTTATGGCATTGGGATCACGTGACTTATCTCGGTCTTGGTTCATCGTGCAAGAGTCCCAATGGCGCATACTTTTAGACTAACACCTTGAAAAGTGTCCCAACGATTAAAGCGGTATTAGAGATACTTACAGCACGACCAAGAAGCAAACATCACGATATCACAATCTGGACAAGTTATTCCTGATTGTGTTTCGGAAGCAAAAGCCCTACCAAAAATGAACATCAAGTGGTTTCATTCGTGTGACTTGGGTAGTGAAAATATCAACCATGAGTCTTCTAGGCTGACTTGTCGTAAATCATCAGAATGGAATTGGAGTTATGATCAAAGGTACTAGGTACATTTTGATTCATATCAGTTCACCATTCTATAAGTCTCTATAGGTCAAGTGTCTTTGGAATGATGAAATCTCGAATCAACTCCGCATTTCTACTTGAAGGAGGTAATATTGTGAAGCTCAAGGGAAACACGATACCAAAAACGCCGGCTTTCATGGATCATTCACGATTTTGTTGAAAAAATAAAGGGAAGAACAAGAAGCCTTTGCACCTAATGAAAAGTATATTAAGGCAACACATCTCCGAGAGAGCTATTCAATTGTCTTGAAAAACAGCCACCGCAATATCCCAATGCGTGGTCAATCACTGTATCGAAGTTCAAAAGAGAACCCTTCCATCCCTATTCCTGCAATTTCATACGATACACACGTATTTCTGACCTCTTCCATAAATATAATATGTTGTCTTATCTACCTGCTCATGTTTGTGCAGTCACAACAACCACAAATAGTACAAATAGTGGCCTTGTTCACAATTTCCGATGTTGTTTTATCCAGTTTAATAACGCAGCGGCCACGAACTGTCATTCGGCATGTGGCTCATAACCGGCTTAGGGACTCTGTTACGTCCTTGGAATCCAAACTTGTATTGTACCCTCTCCTCCTCAAAACTCTCATAGCCTGGTCCATCCATATTCTTCCATTGAAACCGTATATCCTTTCCCGACTGCATTTCTGCCTTTAACAAATAAAGCCGTTCCATTTCATAATCTAACTCATCGCCGGCATGATAGGCCGTAAGATCATAATCAACGAAGGGGAAGCTGGTTCGCCCCTTAAGTCCGGGACAGTTTTCTCCAAGACAAACCCCTTTCCTCAATGGATCTGCCGACCGTATCGGGATGTGAAAACAACAAGAAAATGGGTCCGTTTGGTGAGGTTCCCAATTTTTACAGCGGAGTAGACTTTTCACAATGGAATATCCAACATGTTGGGGATGTTCAGGTCCAACTACCATGGGATTATTGTTATGCAATCGTGAACACTTCTCCCAAGCTATCGTTACGTCGCTGCAATGTGCATCCGTATTTACCCGCACTGGGCAAGGTTGAAGAATCCGGACGGCTGGAAATGACCATTTCCTTTGAAAACTCTCATTTGTTTCCCAAACGCAGAGCACTCCGTCGCGATGGCCATGAGGATTATATTGGGATTTTTGATCTTGAATATGTTGACGATAGTCGCGATCCGCCATATCCTATACAAGAGAAATTAGTAGAAGATCTCACAGGTCGTTGAATGACAGATTGTCTATCATCGGTGTAGGTTTATCACGAACTGCTGGTTTTGTTTTGTAAAGTCTATGCTCCGATAATAATTTGGTTATGAAGATAATCAGGATTGAATCGACAGTAAGTAAATATTCAATTTTATTGACGTATGTAGGGTTGACTCTGGAGTTTTGATTTATCTTTGCATTTTTGGAAGTACCAGGTATTTATTCAAGGAAAACAATCTGCTCCTTATGAAGCTAATGCTATTCATTCTTTCTCTAAATCGAGATTTCTTGGGTACCTTACCTCGCTCTTTCTTAATGTGATTTTATTATAGAAAATAACTGTAGAGCACTGCTCTACCTCATCCTAGCTTCCTCGAAGTTTTGAAAAGGGTGAAAATATAGAGTTCTGGAATATCTTCTTTCGTGTTTACTGTCGATGTGGATGGGACAAATTAGTGATGGTTATTGGGATATACATGATCATTGCAAAATATATCTAAAATGCAGTCTCCATGGACGGTACACAACTTCCATGATTCTGTCTATTCTTCGTCTTTCATTTTGCACCTTCTGTTCAAGTCCTAGCAAAACAAATTCCGAAATAAAAGTCACGCATTCCCCAGGAAGTAAAGTCTTGCCTGATTCAAACTTTCCTCCGATCGATCGCTATATCAGATACTTGTACATCATAAGCCCTGGACCTCTTTGCTTTTGACATTTAGGATTTCGTGTCATCACTTACTGATGCTCGAGAGCAAGCGCTTTTCTAATCCTTCCATCCCTCGCTTGGATTTTTCACTTCAATCTCGATAATCAAAGTCCTATAAGTACGAAATCTAGATTTCCCACACACAAATCTTCCAGAAGCACTAGCTTCCACGAAAGAAGCAACCCTCATTTCATCCGCTTTTTGTACGCTCCATCTCGGAGGTAAAACTCGTAGTTCCCTACATTTTCATTCGGTGATGGTAAATGAGATGTTGAGATCTATTTTCTAGCTTAGTCTAATATCTTTGATTTATTGCGGGGATCATAATTGCCTTGGGTTAGTGATTAAAATATATACATACATGAGGATGATTATAATATAACCACTCGTCCTATTTCTTTCAATTTGTCTTGAAGAATTCGTAGCATGTCTCTTCCCCACGTTTTCGGCCACTAAATCACTACAGTAGGCTTTTTATTCTCGGCTGGAGAATCTGCATAGGGATTGCGTTGTGGGAATCTAATTCATAGTATTGATTAGTTTTCCGCTGGATTCGTCGACGGCTTTTATTCGGTGGGAGTGGAGGTTCTTGTGGTGAAAGGCTGGGAGACGGACTGCAGAGGCGAAGGTCGCTGAGATGGAAAAATATGCGAGGGGTAGAGATGGGAGATTCGAATACAAGCTAGTATGAAAGTGTCATTTCGTTGAACTCGTTGTCATTTCGGAAGGGGAGGTTCTAATTTTATGATACATGGTGATAGTTCCTTAATCAATCGCTGTATCATTCTGGATGACGTATACTGTATTTGAATTAAGGCATAGAATTCCTGTCATTAGATTACCAATAGTTGGGATGAAGTTTATATGGTGTTTTGATAATATGTATATTGGTGAATTATTCTTGTACTACTGATTTGATGGGCTTTTCTCGTGTGCTACTTGGATTCTACTTTTTCTGTATTCTAGCTTTCATTTTGAATCATACGCTTTTTTTCCATTTATCCCTTGCTCTCTTTTGAAAAAAAAAGGGGGGGATGAAAAAACACTCTTATTTATTTCAGATTAGGCACCCCCTATCTTCTCTACCGAGAATATAGCTTATTCAGGTTCGAATCTAGAATGGATATCTAGAATTTATAATAAAATTGTAGAATCTAGAATAACTAAAATCTATAGTAGAAAGCTAGATACTATAATGGAAGTACAGAATCTATACTTTTAAACTAGAATCTAAATGGTATACGAGTAAAATAACGTGCAATTAGTAGCATATGAGTATTTTACCGTATATATACACAGCATTTCAAAGGATCTTCACTCTTTTAAAATCACATAAATCCTGTCCCGACGATCGAGGATACCCGGCCGTCGGTCTTTACTTAGATCAATACATATAGAGATCTTTCATAACCTCGCC
Source organism: Sclerotinia spermophila (assembly GCA_038090695.1). Classification (NCBI taxonomy): domain Eukaryota; kingdom Fungi; phylum Ascomycota; class Leotiomycetes; order Helotiales; family Sclerotiniaceae; genus Sclerotinia; species Sclerotinia spermophila. The sequence goes on along the minus strand of JBBMOJ010000259.1, from coordinate 40,635 downwards.
ACCGCAGATAGCTATGTAAAATCGCGAACCCTGTTGTAATAACGTTGCTAAATTTTTGATTTCTATAGAGTAACTGGCATGGTAGGTGGATTAAATCCATAATATGTTCAATCCAATTTCGATATGTGAAAAAATATCTACGATGAGGAATACTTCTGCGCGGAAATCTGTAGGACATGCTAAGTATGCCTTCCTGATTTGGTCCCAACACGAACTGTTGGCTGCATGAATGAACCTATGGATTCTCAAGAACTATGAAAAAAACTGACTTTGAGATCTCCATCCCGCGCTCCCATTAATTGGATATCGGATCGTTAATGATATGTCATCACAAGAAGATCAAGTCAACTCCCGATTTCGGGGCGCTCGAGGCACAGAATTAAGGTCATTGCAATCGTGTATTGTTTGCTCTTCATCCAGGTCCACGTGTTTTTGTATTATATCTTCTTTCACTTGTTTTATATATCTGGTTGATATCGTGAAGATAACCATTGATGTGAACTTGTGGGGGAATTTCGATTGGGAAGTGATAGCTGAGGTTAGATTCGTATTGATTGAGATAGTCCACCAGTGGGTGCACAAACCGACGGGACACTTCTTGACTTCAAAAATCTATAATAAATTCAATCTTCAATGATTTTATATAAAAACCTATACTCCTATTATTTGAGCTATAATGAATCTTTCTATTGAAGTTTAAATCTTTTGGATTGTTATTCTCAGAGTTATTGCTGAGTCAAATTCTGCAGTGTCCCGTCAGTTCCTACACCCACTGGTGGTCGCATAAGGAAAAGAAGAATTATTGCCTTTATCAAGCTTTTATTGTGTCTTTAATGGATTGATTTGGCAGGTCTTCTACTCCACCCTTTAAAAAAAAGGACATTGAAGTATTAAAAGAATACCCTTTTTACCTTCTTTCACCCTCCCCCCCCGTTTTTCTTCCCACCCACGTGATTTATAATAACGGTCAGCTCAAGTTACCCTACTGTGAATGTGGTCAGTGATCAAAAGCATGTGCAGACGCCTGCTCGATATTTACAACCCTAGAATGTAGTAACCATTTCTGCCAGGATGTAGGACGACCGGGGAATGCTACAAGTAGTACTCACTGCATAAGAAGTCAGAGAAACAATGTATTTCTCAATAGATCTTCTTAACTTCAAACGCACCATCTCTCACACACTTCTTGTTACTATTCACTAAAACCATCTAATCCCTTCCAATAGCATACTTTCGATCAATTCCACTATTTCAATTATCCACACCCATCAAATTGAACTCACCTCGCAATCATGGCAGCAAATAGATACTTCACCACACCCCACTACGAACATTCATCCACTTTAGAAACTAAAGAGTAGTAAGATCGATCGATCTCGCACTGGAAAAATCAAGCCATAAAATTCGATAACAAGTTACAATCCTCTAAACAGTTCTCTAATACCATGTTGCCGCGTATTTCTGCATCTGGAATTCCTTAAATCTCCTTCCAATTCTCAGAGTCAACCGTACATTACCAGTAAATTGTTCAAAACCCCTTACCCGAATCACCTTCACTCACCATAGTACAGGATCCATCACCCGATTTCCAATTATAGTTTCCTCTATGATTTGAGTATGTCAGAGTTTATACGCCCATATTTCAGTGCTGTTTCATGCTGACACCTGACACTAGCAACTTTGTGATTTGGCCATATTGGTGTATGGCTTCATGTAGTATACTATACATTGCGATGAAATTAATGCTTGTTATTCTGTCTAAGTTAGCTTTTATCCGAATAAAGAATTAATTCAAAAGATTCAGCTTCTTCAATGTGCTTCCTATTACATCAAAATAAAGCACATCCACTGCGTACGTAAATTTCTAGATTTTCTTGGATTAGCTAGCTACCTCACGAGTTTTAGCGAAATCGATATATTACATAATTCCGGACTCCTTTCACCCAGCAGATACTTACCCGGTACCTAAAGAAAGCCTATACTACTAAGCCAACGACCTCTCACGACTTGCATTCTTACTATCATATCCTAAATATCAATTCCACCACAGAAACGTAAACTCATCTGTTTGCGAACCGAGTGATTATATATATACACGTGAGTCCGCTAGTGCACGCGTGTATTATATATAGCACTCGTAGCTCTGAACCCCTAGAAGAGAGAGACACAATAATATAATCACCCACACCCACTAATTACGAAGACGTCATTATGAACTCCGAGGTGATACCAATATTATCGTAGATATGCCCCAAACTACATCACATCTCACATCTCCAATCAACCAAGTACTCTTCCCATATACACGAAATAGCAGTCGCACGAATCGCCAGCTCAGCTCATACAGCTGGCTTGGCTTATAAGCGGGCGATTTCCCGAGCTCATTTACTAGTACTCCAACAACTATCCACTTTTACATCAGGATAATAATCATACGACTAAGTAACCAGAATACTAGTAGTATAATTATCTCTCTAACTAATCCGACGCTAGTTACCTATATCATACTACCTAGTAAATTATCAATTAGTTCTCCAAAGCATTCAATGTATGATTATCAATAAATATTACTAGGATTAACTTATATCATGAATATACACACATATTTACTAACATCAAATTCACAAATTTCCACCCAGAATTTAGAATCCAAACCCACGATATCTATATCTATATCAATATCTATATTCACCAAGCTAACCGACTACATACCATCCATCCATCCATGCATACATTCTACTTCTCCGGTCTTGTCGTGTTTTGAAATCTTTCTTTCTATCTTTCGCTATATATACTATATACTATATACTATCTATCTATCTATCTATCATCCATATATATCCATCCATTCTCCCAATATCAAGATCCTCAGTATACCTATTCCCCCATCTTCCCATCCTTAAGCTCAAACATCCAATCATCTCCATCCCACTAATCAATAAATCAATCAATCAATCACACGAGACGAGCATTGCATTAATTAATCGAGTAGCTCTACCACATTCGCATTATCACGTTTTGCTATTCTTCGGTGCATGTGAAGGCGACTCGCACAACCATATACCCTCATATCCAGCTGGACTCACCGAGTTATTATATCTTTTCCTTTTCCTTTTCCATTTCATTTCTCCCTATCCACAAAAATAAGTAAACCAACACAACATCATCGTCCCGATCCAAACATTATTCATCCATCCACACCTATACACAAACCAACCAACCAACCGAACTATAACTACAACTACAACTACAACCACAACTACAAACATAACCATCTCACTCACTCACTCAATCACTCAATCACTCAATCACTCAATCACTCAATCACTCAATCACTCAATCAATCTCTCTCTACAACCCCCATCTATATATTCAATAAACAAAAAACCCCACTTCCACTTCCACTCCTAATAAAATCAACCGTAAAAAAAAATTAAAAAATAAAACCATCTCAAGAAATACCAAAAAAGCTCATTCAATCTATAAAATTATATAAAATTCTAGTAATCAAGTGCACTCATACCAGACAGAATCCACCCATCCATCATCCATCATCCAACATCCACTAACTACACTTATGAATCTGAAATACCCTTCCGCTTGGGAATGAATGAGAAAATCCATGAGATTTCATAAAGGCGTAATCATGATATCAAACGCAGATTGGTGAAATAAATCACACTCTCATATTACAAACTCCAACCCGAGCCCAAGCCCAATATCCATACCCTAGCCCTAAACCCCCTCAACACCTCGACTCTCCCAAGAAAAAGGAAAACGGGAGGAAAAAATAATAATTTATTTTCTACTCTGATATAAACGCTATAGTCACTCTTCTCTCTCATTCTCTTCCCCTCCCGTCCTTTTGACCACATCTTCTACCATCCTATCCATCCCTCCCACTCAAATCTCCTCCATCATATCCAAGAGCAAAAACACAAACTTTTAATGAGTACGCTACGCTAAGCTGTGCCCAACAATGTTCAAATTTATTTCATTACCGTCCATTTAGATTCCAATTTATTTGTTCAGGAGATGGACTCATAAAACCGTTGAGAAACTCCAAGATCCGAACCTTGTGCCTATCTCCTATCTCGTTGATGGAAAGGGAAAAATGAAGAAAGTGTTTCTTTTACTAATACAAAAAAGGAGAGAGAAACAAACAATAGATATGAAGAAAAAACCACTTGGAATGAATGTACCATTGGAAACCCTCATGAATTGTCAAAATGAGGTGAATTCAAAGCGCATGATGAGAAATAAGCACTTGAAAATGTATACCCAAGAAGCCCTAGTTGATGACCCTTTCCCGTAGAACAGTTTTATACGTCTCATCATCTCAAGGACCCCGTCCTGAACTATTTCCATACCCTGCCCCATTCACAAATGGATTAAATCCATTACTCCGCGGCACTGGTAACGAGGGTGTCTGCCCGTGTCTTTGTGGTTGTGGTGGTGCAGGAAGAATTTCTTTATACTTATTATGAGGACCACCTTGGCTTTGGGGCGGACCTGCATATTGAAAGAATTGTGTTTGTTGCTGAGGTGGTTGAGGAGGAGGAGGAAGAGTCATAGGTAAAGGCGGTGGGAGAATCATATGTGGAGGTGGAGGTGCAAATGCTGGAGGGGGTCTATAAAATTCGGGTTGGGAGAAAGTGTATTGGATTTGTTGCATTGGCCTTGGAACTGGGATGATTGGTTGTGGCAATCCCCCACGAGATAGAGGCGCTCCATGAAATTCGGCTGCATCGGCAAGGATACCCAAGGTTTTGTTGCTAAAAGTTTTGACAGGAGATCGACGTAAATGAGGAGAATATCCTGTATCACGGACTGGGTCATAACCTTGCGTTCTTGGTGCAGGCGCAGGTGTTCCAGGGACTGAAGTTGGAGGAGCTGTTGACGTTGCCCTGATTGAGGATGTTGGTTGGAAGGGCTTGTTTAAAGAATTTGCCGCCTCAGACACAGCTTCAATTAAAGTGTCACTAATCTTGCCAGTGATCTGAGGTTCAACCTTCTTTTCAATTGGACGAAGGATAGGATCACGAAGTCCAATCGCTTCTAATGATTCAGCCATCTTGACCTGATCGCCAAGATCCGCAAATTCCCTTTCTGTACGTGCCATCCATGCAGAGCGAGAAGTCTCAAATCTTGGCTTGAGTGATTCTTCATCTTGAGTTTCGACAACAAAGACAACAGGCTTGGTCTCTGCTACAGGCTTACTCCAATCACTTCTTGTAGTAAGTGTAGGATTTATGGAACCTTTCACAGGTAAACCCAAAGTCGGATGTAATTTATGAGTTTCGACAATTGTCTGATCCAAATCTTCCGGTCGATTGTTTGTAGAATGATGATTTCTCACCCACGGATCATAATGAAAAGTCTTTGGTTGTGGAGAAGGATCCATTCCAATGAATGTAGGAAGATCATTCTTGTTGTACTTTTTGTAATGGTGATGACGGATCCCTATTTCATCTGCATCGAAAGTAAATGGAGGTTCGACCACTATACGATTGTTTGGTGGATCGCCATTTCTAGGTCTTGCTTTGTTAGGTATGTAAACCCCATATTTATCAGTTTCGAGCTCATCTGCATCTTCCTGTTCAGTCAACTCGGCTGGGGTAGGAGCTGCAGAATCTCCATCCACAGTAGTGGCAAGAGACAAAGAAGTCGCAGGTTGATACAGAGCCGTTTTCTTGGGTGCAACTTCACTATCATCTGGCATCATGATATCCAAAGGTTTGAATGGGGACACAGGCATCTTCGTAGATTTCTTTCCACGACCGCCCCGCTTTTTACCTTTTTCCTTCTCCGCTTCAGCCGCAAGCTGTGCAGCACGACCACCATTGATCCACGCATCAGCCGGGTGAATAAAAGGCTCTTCGGGGATTCTTTTGATATGTGAATGATCAAACTGGTAAATGTTAGTGCGTGTTAAAACAATAAAATTTCCCCGACTTACATTATGCTGAGAAGGACTATCAGCACCAGATCGAACTTCCATTTGTTGATATTCCTCAATAAGTCTTCTCTTGATGATTAAATCATATTTTTCCTGAATCAATTCCACTCGTGTCTATCCACGTGTTAATAGTGTTATAATCATAAAACAATGAATGACATACCTCATAGACCCCTCTAGTGTAATCCTCCCCAAACTGCCTCTGCTTCTTCGCATATTCCAATTGAATTCTACGCTGCTCTTTCAACAGGGCAACTCTCTCTTCATATCGCTCAGCCAATTGATCCATCACAATCTGATATTCCGGCAACGTCTCATGGTACTTCGGATCATCACTCATGGCCTGCAATGATTTATCTGAGATGGCATCGAGGGCAACCCTCTGCAACAAAGCCACCTGTTTATACTGAGTTTTCAGCAATTGTTTCCGATGATACAAACTCTGTATCCTCGCATTGCTTGATTTTTTCACTCGATGTCCACCTCTTCCACGAGCAGCTTTTCCGCCCACCACACCCGTCATAATCTCTACACCACTCGCCCTTGCAACTGGTACTTTCGCATTACCATTTCTCCCAACTCTTCCTCCACCACGAATTCTACCGCGCCCACGACCTCTCCCGCGAAAACCGCCTCGAAGAGGTATGCTGGTGTCGAGATCAAGATTTTCCGAGTCCATTGAACATTGAGCCAAGACGGGGTCAGCTGACGTGGAAGAAGGTGAAGATAGTGGAGAAGAAGGTGGAAGATCAAGTGATGTTCGTGATTTTTTTGAAAGGGGTGGTGAATGGGGTTCTAATTCCATCGATTTACGTTTAGAGCGCGTGGAATACGTAGGGGGTTCCATGTTGAATCTTGAGATTGTTGGCTTGGTGAAGTACAGAGTAATGTAATATGATGGATTGATGAATGGATGGAATGGATGGAGCTTGGAAAAGTCGGAGTAAAGGTTACTACGACCACCACGGTCTGGGATTAAAATCGTTGGTACCCTTTTTTTTCTTTTCCTGCTTGAAGTGTACAGCGTGAAATTGTTTCTGAAGGGCAATATGACTTTCAATATATTAATGAGAAGGTTGTATCTCGAACATGAGATGAGATTATGATGATGATAATAAAAGAATGGAGGATGAATTAGGGCTGTTGTAGAAATATCAATTGAAGTATGTATGTATGTATGTATGTACAGAGTAATTATGTCTTATTATCCTTATTGTTGTCCCCCCATCCCATCTGCAAAAAAATGCATGGATCATCATTAATAAAAATGCAATGCGAGCAGCCGAGTAACATATTGCACTCTTTTACCCATTTTGATTGGTCGACCCGCATAAAGGTTACCGTACACTCAAACATCAAATAACCTTATTAAACATCATCAACCTCGAAGGACGCGGCAAGCAAGGTGAACGAACACAAAGCACAATAATTAAGAGGATCAGCGGTTAGCGCTTGGAGAAGAGGAATGCAGATATATATATATATATATTATATATCATATAATTCAAGTATGAATACAATTTAAATCTATCCAACTATACATAACTTGAGCATATAATTAGTATTGAGAAGACCTACAAGTTAAGACAACACTTTCAAGATTGATTACATAAGCATCATTACCCATCAGTCCGCACATATTTGATATCGATATCAACTCCCCAGCATCATCTCAAATCAGAATGTCGACAATGAAATATGAAACCTTGAACTTCTCGTTTCTTCATTCATCCTTTCGCTGTGCTCTGTGCTCTATATAACATAGAGTAAAGTTCTCATGATAAACTACGTTACAATTTTTGCCATCATGTTCGTTAATTATGCAACGCAGGTATATCATTCATCATTCATCACAAGCCGTCCAACCCGTATGTGTATGGAAAATGAGCTGCCTGCCTCCTACTACTCAATCCCCCCTTCCCTTCCATCTCCCTTCATTCTCCAGTATTACCATACGTAAATGAAAAGGACCATTCGTCATTCATTCGCTCAATGAAAAGGGAGTAAAATAGGAAAAAGTGAATTTGAGACACAAGAATCAAGAAAGAAAACCTATTCCTCATCCTCGGGTTGCTCAAAAAGGAAGTTGGCAGCCAATTCTTCATTCTTGTCGCATGCAAAATAGGCTTCAATTGCTCGCTCCCTATTGAAACCGAGGCGACATAACTACGGACCGTTAGTGGGAAGAAGAACAAAATCAAAAATGTGAACATTTCTTACTCTCTCAATAGCATCACGTTCCTCTGCCGTAACCTCAATAGCCTGAGCTCCTGGTGGAAGTGGCGCATCATCATCGGCATTCTCGCTCAAAAGTTGTAAGAATTGTTCTGGATGTTGACTAATCAAAGTGGCCAATTGTGGGTTACCAGCCCCGACTTGTTGAAGGATTGGCTCGAGCATCTGAGGTTGTTGTTGAACGACTTGTCGAAGTTGTTGGAATTGAGGGTTATTTCGGAGAAAGTCGAGGTTACCGAGTCCACCAGCTGCAGCTCCAGCATCTCCCAAAAGATCAGCACCAGCGCCAGCTCGTCCACGAGCACCACCGCCACGATTACCAGCATTTGCGGCAGCTGCTTGAAAAAGATCGACTGGGTCATCCTCACCACCGGCAGCGGGAGGAGATGAAGCTTGAGCAGCGCCGGGTCCAACTAGTATAGCTGGCTCTCGTGGTTGCACAAGATTTTCTGGGATTCCCTAGGGAATTGTTAGTAATCGTCAACACTTCTTGAATAGACGGGTACCTACAGTCAACAAGTATTCGATAGCACGCTCCGAGTTGAAAAAAGCAGCACGCATGGCAGCTTCGATCTGTGGTCTCTCAAAACCCATCGATTCCATTTCAGCGATTTGTGCTGCACGCTCAGCTCCCATAGCAAGACCGGTAGTTTCATTTGATGGTGTGGCCTGAGCAGCTGGGATCGAGGCACTAGCAGGAGAAGGTGTAGCTGGAACAGCTGTGTTTGAAGTACTCGAAGAATGTGCGGGGGCTGCAGGTGGAGCGGGGGTAGCAGCCGAGGCAGGGGCAGGAGTTGATGGAGCTTTAGGCGCAGAGGATGCAGCTGGTGCAGCCTTGGGCTATCTCAAGTATTAGAAAAATGAAAAGGATTTTGTTGGACCTAGTGAATATTTACCTTTGTAATCATACAGACGATAAATCCCTTCTCCTCAATGTGATAGGACTCTAAAGTATTCGCATCTTGTAAGATTTTACCTGAAAATGTTGTCAGTCAGATGCGCGCCAACAGTCTCCAACCAGTCATCAACCTCTGCGGCCGAATTCAAGCGTACCAGAATAGATCAACTTTTGTTGCGAGGCCTCCCATCCCTTCTCCTTGAAAATCTTCTCCTTCACATCCGAGACCTACGTCATACGAGTCAGTTATTGTTTGAATGATAAGTACGACACGGCGACAAAGATAGGATAGAATGATGTATCAAGATTCGAACATGTCGGTTACATACAAGCTCAGTAGGTTCAGCCTCGAGAACGAATTTCTGCTGCTTCAAATCCTAAGTGCGATCAACAGACATTAGTATAATCAACTGGTGGAGGATTGATGTTGGAGGGACTGGTAACAACATACCTTGAAAGTCAACTTCATATTGGCGACTTTTAGAAATGCAACTGTGATGGGTGATTGATCAGTAGCCTGTGAGACTTTCCTAAAGATGGGTTGTAGAAAGAGTATCAAATGTGTGATATTGAAAGTCTCAATGAATGATCAATACGTTTCAATATGGAAAATGTAGTGTTGGAATGTATGTAATGTAGAATTGAAGTTATTTTCTTGATAGAAAAGTGTGAAGGGTTTAATAAAGGTTGTTCATTAAAGATTGATAAAAAGGTTCTTTTTAGTTTATTAGTTGCTTGCTATACGAATATCCCAAAATCGCTTACACAGACCATATATAGTGGCGTGAAACCAACGCTAGGCCAGGCTACAATGATTAGTCGTACATCAAATACGGTAAATGTATAGTACAACCACTGACATTGATATTGATATTGATATTGATATTCATCCTTCTGGTGAATTTATTAATTGACATAAACACCAGTCCTTTTAATCAAATCACGTGTTATATGTACTAGATCCTCTTCATCCAGATCTTTCTTATTATGAAAAACCTAGTTATTAGTTTATTCATTTCGAATCCTTCCTTCTATATAGAGAGATCCATCCATTAATCAAATAATACGAATGAATTGTGGTTCAGGCCAAAAAAGAAATGCTTACATAACCATACCCATCTACTCGTACCAGTCAGTACGTACCAGTATGATGTGGCAGAAACTCCAATGCTCACTCACTATTACGAGTGCGGGGTCAAACATCTTCTTTCAGCCTTGTCTGATTATTTAGCCATATTGAATCAAACCTTCAAACCTTCAAACCTTCAACATCTCAAAATCTCAAACTTCTTCAACCACTCAATAACATTTCAAGGCAATTCACATCAATTCATACACTATCTACTTTACTTCTTTCCTGATCCATACAGTCAGTCATTCATCATTGAGCAGTCACGATTGCTATTATATCAATTGATAATTCTTAGTATAGTATAGGATAACCACTCCAACTCCTACAATACTATCGTACAATTACTCTCATAAGTTTTTTTGATCCACCATCAGACAGACAGACTTCTCAAAGTTACAACTAATAACTAACCCACACAAACATTCACAGCAAAACAACACAAAGGATCAATCTCTTTCCAAATCGTTCATCTATTTCGTTAAAATTTAAGGTATACCTATCTAACTTTAAACATTTAAACGCCGCGCTAATATATCAAATGGTATCGGTTTCGTCATGACATTCCCTCCCATTTCCTTCCCACCTACAAAGAAATTCGTTCAGCTTATAGCCTGTTTTCCATTTCTTCCATGGAACCTTTTTTTTTTCCTTCTATAAAACATTATTTGGAATACTCATTCCTGATATCTCAGTGCTCAACACACGGTCGTATCCGACTTTCCTACTTTGCTCAAAGACATCATCTTTTTGCGATTGTACTCGGACATACTAGACCGTGGTCCAGCTCCCAAGATCCACTCCGGTATGGGTGGTGTGAGGGCACGCTCTCCTTCGGCTTCTGCAGATATTCCCATATCTTCCTGTTCTATCGCTCGTCGAATGCTATCCAAACTGGGGTTATGCATGAGTGGAGGTAGGCTCTCGCTTCGGAGTCGATTAATTGAACGGATACTGTGAACATCCGACAAAGTGATCGATCCAGCTCCCGGAGCAGCTGTTATAATGGTTTCGGCCGTTGCAGCTGGTGCTGGACTAGGAGAGTCGGATCTAAATAAAGGATGGATATTTTCTTCCCTTGTACCCTCAGGACTCATTGCTCCTTGTCTCGCTCGATAGAAAGACCTCTCACTCCTAATACTTGCAGCGGGACTATAACTTCGGCTTCGTGTCGGCCTGGGGGGTTCGAGATCTAATGGAAACCCTGGACTAGGACTTCTACTGCCAGTCGGACTAGCAGGGATTGTTTCGAGAAACCTTGGAGGACTAGGTGAAGCTGATTCAATGATTTGTCGAGATTGCGCATCTACACCCGATGTATTCCACGAGTCGAAGTCGTCCTCATTCATTTCATTCGTTTCGCGATGAATCGAGTCAATAGAAGGTGTTTGGAAATTATTACTGCGTTGGCTGTTGGAATGAATAAGTCGAGTTTTCGAAGTGATCGGGCGTACAACATGAGAAATCGATGATCGGAACGAGCTCATCGAATGTTTGGGATCTGATCCTGATCGGAACGAGCTCATCGAACATTTGGGATCTGATCCTGATCGAGATCGTCCACCATTCGACCATTGATTCTTCGATTCAATTGAACAGCTTCTTTCATATTCGGATCCTTCGTTTACGCTTTGAGGTTGTGATCTCTGCTGCATTTCCGAAGAGATTTGTGCCTCTGATTCGGTGATGTACGGCTGGATCTGTTGATGAAAGTCTTTTCTTTGGATTACAACTAAACAAATGAGAAAGACGACTTGCGAAGCCAGCGATATTGCCCAGATAACCAATCCTCCCATTGTCATCGAGTGCGCTGGCGATGAAACAATAATCTTAGGAAGCAAAGACAAATTTTGTCTCATTAAGCACAGTGATAGTGCTGTAGCTATTGACGATGATACGGTAAATATGGAAGTGAGCCCGGCCAAAAGGTATATTCGTAGTCGCCCGTTTCCGCGATCTTGAATGTGGTTTTGGTACCTGATTTGTCTGATTACCAGTAGCACAAGTAATGCTTCTGTGACAATTCCAAGACCGGACGCGACATGAGAGGATACGCTTGCTCTGTTTGGCGTACCGTATTTCGAGATAGTGGCCGAGAAGATGATATTCAAGGTAAGCATGGCAGTCTCACTTGCCAATGCTAGAAAGCCCAAACTCAAAAGCAATGCTTTCGAGGTCGTCATGATGCCTGTTACTGAATGAGTGAATCCCTGGCGTTACTGATATGATAGCATACGCAGTATGACTGGTATCAAGTGCGGCCACGAGGAATATAAACCTTTCGGAAAGGTAGTGATGGATAGCGGCGTTCGAAAGGCGATGTCAAAATAGATGAGATAAACGAATGACAAGACAAACAATCCTTACAGAGATGATTACTTCTCAATAAAGAATGGCTGACTAGATAGTTGAACGATGAATCTGATTCAGAATCAGGAGGGTCCCTTCTGTTTCTTCACCTCCTTCACGCACTATTCATCCAGTCTTTGGCCAAGGTTGTACGTACGGCGTAATGCCCAAAAGGAGTGTATGGGATTGTCTGTTGTGTACCCAGACCTTGTCTCAAGCTGATGTTTCCGAGGCTCCACAGAGTATGATTTTGGTTGCGTGCTTTCGCTTCCTCGTTTCCTCGCACCCAACCTCTATCTCTTCGCCGATGATCTGATATGATGGATGGGAAAAGAAGATTATCTAGGAAGAAGATAATGTATCGAAAATTCCACGCAGTACGCAGGACGGGATCGTGATGTAGGATGCAAATATGCAATGTGAGTTAGTTTAAAAAGAGTGTCGGGAAAGGTTGTGGAAGGTGTTGTGTACGATGGACGTATCGGTGACTGATCTGTTTGCTAGGAGCGACGCTTGGTAAATAATCAATCCTGGATGGGATAAATTTATTGTCTTGTATTGTATTGTATGTATGTGGGAAATATTGCAGCACAGTAGGAGGCTTGGAAGAGTCCGTAAGCATGGATTGGGTGAGCTTCGGCAACGTGCAGGATGATGATATGATATGCAGGTGGGTAGGCAGACCGGCAGGTGCAGCAAAGTCAATGTCGTACTCTTTTTTCTTTCGTAGAATTTTAATTTTGGATCTTTGTTGTTTTATTTTGGAAAAGGTGGGATTGCAGAAATAGGAATCCAAAACGTGGGATCTATTTTCGAAGTTGGGGAGGAAATTTGAAAAAGAGCGTGCGTGGTTGTACAAGTAAGGTAAGGTAAACAGATTTGTTATTGTTATTTTCGTCCTCTCGTCTCGTCTCTTCTGGTCTGGTCTGGTCTCGTAGGCGATGCTTAGATAAGGAAAGCAAACAAGCAAGCAAAGGGAAGAAATTCGGGAAAAACAATTTCGCATGAGATGGAGATTCGTTGTTGTTATTGTTGTTGTTGTTGTTTTCTCTTGCGTGGATGACGGGGTGAAGAAGAGTTTGAGTACCTCTGTAATATGGATAGATTCTGGATTTATGGACGAGTGGAGTTATATCTTCCCAAGCATTAATGACTGGGGTTTATTGGGAATTGGGTTGATTGTGCTTTATTAGCTTTTTAGTTATTTTTTGGTGGTGGGGGGGGGGTGCTTGGAAAAATTAATATATACTGGTATATATCTTATATTATTCTAATGCCGAGCCTAGTTCCTGGAAACCGTCGCGGATGGAACTGGGATTATGCCGAGTAGAGTTTTTGGGGTGTTTTTAGGTTTTTTTTTTTGGGGGGGGGGGGGGCGGGGCCGTGGTATGTAGGTATGTATGTATGTAGATATGGTACGAGATATTGGTATAGGTACAGTAGTTACTTTTTTCTTGTTGCGATTATAATTATAGTCGTGCTCTGTGTGTAATAGGTAGGTAGGTAGGGATCTTTTTAGATGGGGCCCGGAGAGAATGGACGGATGGATGGATTGCTCGTCTCGTCTCGTCTCGTGTTTATTTCGTTCGTAGGGCGAGGCGGGGCGGTGGGTGGATTTTCGTAAGGATTGCCGTTTTTTGTCTTTCTTTCTTTCTTTCCTCCTGCTGCTGGAGTCGGGAGTCGGGAGTCGGGAGTCGCTAGAGAGTACTGTACTCTGTAGAAGAAAGAAGAAAGTGTGGGATTGGGAAAATTTGCCGAGACGAGAGGAGAGGAGAGATGAAGGGGGTGTGGTGTGTGTGTGGTGTGGGAGGGAGGGAGGGATAATTGGTGAGGGTTTTGGTAATTTGTTTTAATTTTTTTTTGATTGGATGGATGGATGAATGAATGGAATATTAGAATAATGGAGCAGTGACGTCTTTCTTTTTAGATATTCTGGGATGCGTATTTTTTTTTGGCGAAGAATGGATGGATGGATGGAGAGAGTAAGTAAAATAAATGAATAAATATCGTAAATAAATGAAACGAATGAATGAAATAAGTCAAATAAATTAATACTATAATATTCCCCACAATAAATAAATATTTATTTATTTATTATGTGGTGTACGAGTATATGTGTGAGTTTTTTTGGGGAGGGGTCGGTGAGTAAGTAGTGCCGTTGCTATGTATATGTGCGGAAATATCATCGATGTATCTCGTAGAAAATTGGAAATTGGAAATCGGAATCGGAATCGGAATCGGGAAATGAATAAAGAGGGGAAATTTTCCACGATGTCGATTATCTCAATTCTGTAGGCGAGGAAATTGAGAGGAAGGAGAGGGGAATTTTGAAAAGAGAGGAAAGAAAGTAAGAAAGAAGATTGAATGAAATTCGAGGGATTGAGAGGATGATGATAGATTTGATTGATAGATATAATGGAATCGAGAAAAGTAGGTTAGTTTATTGTGGGATTTCCTCGATTTTTTTACTATGTTTGTTTTTGTTTTTATGGTTTTGGTTTGGTTTTTCCCTCGTTTCTTTCTTTCTTTCTTACTTTCTTTGCCTTGCCTTTTTTTTCTTCTCTCACGCGTCCGTTCGTCAGTCAGGGCTGAGCACTCGCGTTTATATCTCCTAGGGCAGAGCGAAGATGCAGGATATCGATGGACCGGTAGGTAGGTAGGTATATCCGAGCTCGAGCTTGAGCCGGGATGGATGGATGGATGGATGGATGAAGCAATGTGCGAGTGCAGGTGCGAAAGTCTGCTGGCTGGCTGGCTGGGGAATCGTGGGGAGGGGAAGGTGTGGGCGGAGAGAGAGCGAGGAGAGGAGGCTGTGTGTGGATGGATGGATGGATGTATGGTGAGGCTGTGATGATGTGAATAGTGCGGGGGAGGGTATGGGATAGGATATGAGATGAGATGAGATTCGGGTCTTGGGATGGTAATATTGGTGGGTTTTTTGAGGAGGAGGGAGTTGGCGGCGGGGGTGGTGGAGAGACCAATGGGAAGATTGGATGGTGATGTTCGTTGGATTAGGGGCGTTGATGTGGAAGGTAGATAGGTAAGGAAAGGGCTTGCTTGCTTGTTTGCTTATGTGATTGCGTATTGAATGTTGTACACCGGGTGTCAGATTTGTGATCTGTTGATGCTTGGTCCGAGTAGGTGGAGGGGTAAACTTCTGGGAGTTATGTGTGTGTGTGTGGATTGGTGTGTATGTGCGAATGTCTCGAGTTTGGAGTTGATGAAATTTCAATGTTTGGTGTATCGGTCGCTATCTGAAGTTCCAGAATTCCTGAGTACCTCAGATGGTTATCGCGGGAGGAATGGTGGCTGATGCTGCCTCTGGATCTGAAAATTTAATATCAATATTATGTATGTCGGCCGATGCATGAAATGAAGCGTACAATATGAGAATATCACTTCCAGATTGGTGAATGAAAGTAGATCAGATCAGATTTGGAAAGGACAGTGGAAGAGTTTTGCATTCATTGTATCAATAACAATAATTGCTATTATTCTACAGTATTCATCTTGATTTCATCTGTGTGTTTTCCACATTTTCTCTGTTTGTTTACTTTTCCATCTTTTGATGAGGTCTGTGTGAATACCGTACGTAGTGTTCATAGTAATAGCAGGCAGAGTTGAGCTCTTTAAAATTCCGCTTCCCCTCCACTTTAAGCTTAGATGATGCATACCAGAGAATATTAATTGACTTTACTCGACAAGAAGTATGAACGCATGTCAAAAGCAACCGTGATATAATCTCATTGAAATATGGCATAACAAAGTGTTTAAGATCACCAATGCTGCGTTGAGATTCTCATTCCCCCCTTCCCATTTATGCTTATAGGATCCTCATATGATGGATGCATGGTTAGGGATTCGAAAGGGAGAGAAAAGAAAATAGCTGTACTGACGGTAAATTGCTACAATAAGTAAGTGTACAGATCAGAGTAAGCATTGATCTGTGCGGACATGGAATTGACGGACGGTATGTAGCGGAAATGTGTACGATGTACGGATTGGCCCTAGGATTTATAAAGGAGGCTTTTGAAACAACCAACACGAGAGAATCTCCTCTGTATGTGAGCATTAACAATAGTTCTAGGGTTGTGGATGGAAAAAGAGGACTGACTACTCTGTACTCTGTACTTCGTTCGTATGTAAGGGCCGTTCTTGAAGGCTTGAATGGCTTCAAAGCACTTGTACCTGCATTTATATACTACTGCAGCTATTGAGCACAGAGCAGGAACTCAAAACTACGATGTAGAGAGGATTTGTCATGTTTTGGGTGGAATTGGGAATCTGACGGAAAGTATATTTGTTGATTAGTTGATTAGTTGTACTTGATGAGTTGATGTATGTACTCAATCGAGTATCATACATAACACAGGTTACGCTTCCGAAACAACAAAAACAACCAAGCCAGCTGAGCATTAGCACAGAACTACGGTGTATTTTCATAAGGATGGAAGTTTGAAACAAATTGAAAGAGTGCTCAGATGATCGATCGACAGGCAAATATCAGAAAAATCCCCGAGAGCTCTCTAATTCCGTAGTCAACGAAAATATCATCGGACGAAAATGTTCTAGCCTTTTGGTAAGTGGTAAGTAACTGTAACTATGTATCTCAAATCTCAACTCGCACAGTCATCTAATCAGATTTTCTGCAATGAGTTACATATCTAATTAATAACTGTTCTAGGAACGAGACTGGACGGTTCAATGGAACTGCTCTTCAGATCGTCATCGTGTTGTGTAAGCATCACCAGAAGTACGAGTAGACTTCGCCGTTCAACTGCAGATGAGATGAAAAATTCAATTACTGTACTTTTACATACGAGTATATTCCTCAATAAAGTCGATCCACCAATGTTGTAATACCCGTTTCTATCAACTTTCCTTTCCTCTATTGCTAATCATCCATGACAGGGAAAATTCTGTCTACCATGTACGAGTACATCTGCAAGCAAAACCACCATGTTCCTCCGATCCAACTTGGCACAGACAGCTCCAATGTTTCTAATTAAATATCATCATCATACTTCCCATAATGTCAATCAAAAGTTCTGGATTCTAATCTTTTCTGTACGAGAACCTTTGAATTTCATTGGTAACAAGATATTCGACAAGGAAATTCCCTACTGATAAATTAATTCTAGGCCATTCATTTCTTAATTCCTCTTCAGTCTTCACCTTTTTTTCAGCTCATGGATGGGTGATGCAAACGTGATGTCCTGGTAAAAAGGTGGACTTTGTGGAGTAAATTATATCTTAAACTCATAGCCGACCATCTTTCGACTTTCATCTATTATCGACCGAACGAACATTCCGAAGACTTTTCAATCTCTGTACGGAGTACGTATGTGAATCGTGATGTGATGCAATCAACATCCATCTTCAATATTACCTTACCCTCACAGTAACATCGGCGACCCCATCCCAATAAAGAGCATTACCCCGACCATCATTTCAGCCCTGAGACCCTTGAAACTCAAAGACAAGGGCCCTGGACAATACATACATACATACATACTGTTACCTGTAGTATTCCATTCCGTCTCTGAACATGACAGACAGACATACAGGAAACTCTGGCATGTAACTCCGAATCCCGCGGGACAAAATCCCATCCATGCCAACCTTAACCAGGCATCTGGCTCGAAAGAGATATATATGTACAGAACAAGGCCAGGCGAGAAAAATCACTCGTCCATTTTCATTCTACTGTACACAATGGAATTTGATCAATCCATCGCATATCAGTACCTAAATAGGAGTGGATAAAATCTCCGAGCCCTAAATACTCGCTCGGGTACCACTACTAATGATTGGAAATGATATGCTGAACATCAGTCCCGATATATAAAGATATTTAATTGAGTATCGGAAAATCTTCGTGGCTGAAAGATAAGCACAGACGACATCCATCCTCTAATATGAACGACGACGACTAGGTCACAGACTCAAAAGTTCAAGGAGTATAATAACTCCCCTTACTTCTCCGGACGAAAAGAGAAGGAGCTTGGGGTATATTCAACATTCATGAAACGAAACGTGATTTCTTCATTTTACAGTACAGCATTGTTATACTTTTATGGCGTATATATACCCATGGATATTACTACTATTCATGCTTATGCTCTCACTCACTTCATGAGTCGACCCAACGGCCCGCTCCCTTTCCCCTTTTCTTTTTTGTCCCTTTTTGGAAGGCGGCTAGATCCCCCCCTTCCACTACCCTTCATGCACGCTGGACGGAAGTTGGATCCGTACCGTGCGTTGGATATTTCCTTTTTGTTTTCATCGCTATCGTTGTCGTTTTCTTCGTTCTCTCGCTTTCTAGAAATTCACCCCATAGCCCGTTTCAGAACCAGCCTTGATGGATTGATTACTATTTTTACTTGCTCCAAGGAGGAATGAATGGGCTTTGCATAATAGTGCGAGGGGGCGTGGAAAATCGCATGACTCTTGCTTCTCTTTTCTTTTATCGAATTCTTTTTTTTTTTTTTTTTTTTTGCTGAGGGAGAGCTAATAAGCTGAGAGCTGAGCGCTGAGTGCTGAAGTCTTGAATGATGTGGAAAATTGCTGGCTTCTGGGCGTATCGATTCGCGGAGAGGGGATCTAGGTATCTAAAAGTATGTGCACGTGATCCTGTCTTGTATCTTTCCCCTATCTGTTGCGCGTTGCAGATGCTCTACTTTTGAGTCGTTAGACTTGGATCAGAATTGGGAGCGTAGATTCAAAGTTGATATCCCTTGTGATCCTCCTTCTTCCTTGGCCCGTGAATGGGTTCAAAATTCGTGACATCATGTGATGCTAGCAAGCTATGTATATGTAAGTACAGGGGGGGAGGGAAACACATGTCCTTTACTGCATACAAAATGCTGCAGAACCTCAGCACGATGGTTTTCTCGCAGACTCTAAAATATACCTGGATCCTTTTAGTATACAAAATACCGCAAAACTCTCAGCAAGATGATTTCCTTGCAGACTCTAAGATGACTGCTGTTCTCGGTATCTGGATACTTTTTGAAGACTTCGTCTGAACTCTTCGGCGCAACGCTTAGTGAGCCTGCAGTGTGGTTAGTCATTACAACACAAAGAGGAATTCCCTTCTTCCTCTCTCTGCTTACCCCTGAGAAATCTATTCTTTCTTGAAAGGTCGTCTGGTTGAGAACTTTTATCGATTGCCTCGGAATGCTCTTCCGGTCATATAGCTCGGACACGGTCTCAGAGGCTGGAGGGACATTATGAGGGCAGTCGGATGGTGTTGAACGGCTCCTTAGTTTATACACATTGTCATTTGTATCTTCAGCATCTTGCAATGCAATTGCAATAGCAATATCAGTAGTCCTTACCAGGGTTTCCGCATCTAATGCATCTTCATCTACTCAAGACATTAGCTTCGTGTGCATCTGCGCCACTGGGTTTCAATGATGTAATGAACAATTATTTATATTCTAGAAGTGAAATCTCTTTCGAATATGTAATCCGGTTGTGGTGGCAGAGAGATTATATCTCAGAACTGTCTTTTGAGGTCAATAAGTTTGTACTTATCAGTCAGTCGTTCGTGTTGTGATTTCATTGATGCGTTGGTGGCGGATCTCTTGCTCGTTCTGTCTCCTGTGTGGTTTTGCCAGCTTGTTGCTGAAGGAACATTTCAATTATATAGTAGGCCAACAATATATTGATACGCAAAAGTTTTTCACTTTTGGGGATTAAGTATTTTATTCTATAAGTTGGTGATTTTAGATGAGATCTTTTGTATAGTATGAAATCGGATAAACGTCACAACTACTGCTCCATGGTGAAGGAAGGTATTTCCATTTCGTCACTCTCGAGCTTTGTGAAAATCCTATAATGGTAGTTTTATTAGTAGTCTATAAGCTTGTATTAATTATTAAATAATATATTTGACTCTGGTGATTGAAAGATTATGCATGGTTGTTTTGATATTCTTTAATGAAACGACGTGTCACTAATTCAACCCTTTTCCAGACAGAGAAACTTCAAAATATAGAGATGAAACCTAGCAGAGAATCAATGTTTGACATTCCGAACCAAATTGAATCGAAGGAGACTGCGAAGTCCCAAACTTATTTCAGATATTCTGTTTAACACCACCATCATCATCAACATCATGGTTCATATTCCGCTACTTGAAACTTTATAGAATGGCATAAATAAAATGCTACAATAAATTGGGGAGGTGACCTCCAGTAAAGTCCATTGTCAGCTCAATCTCCTGAAGAATTTGGAAATATTAATTCAAGTCCTTTTCCATAATTCCTTGCCTTTTCGCAGAATCTATGCAGTTATCAGATACTTGACCAGACTTTCTGATGTTTCACCATACAAAATCCATCTCAGTCGTATCCGAAGTCTCAAAGGACACTAAATACTACGACATCGGATCTCCCCAAAATTTCACCCTATTTATAAGACGCCATATCACGATGCCTCAACCTCACCTAATAATTCCCTACTGTCCTACGTATGGTGTTGACAATTCCATCAACTCCACCCGCCATTGCCAACAGCGCGATCACAATGGTATTGTATGTAATAGATGGCTGAACTATGTTGTTCTTACAGCTCAGTATGTATTAACACGGAGGAATCCTGTGAAGAAGGTGTGGATACTAATAAGATATTTAAGACTTTACTTACTTGATAGGAGCAAAGCACCCTATAAGATATAGTGCAGAAATCTTGACGGCAATTAAATTGTTGGAATCACCTCGGTGATGATTTATGACGTCTTCATAATGGATCTGGTTGAATGTATTATATTGTATCTATCTCTTTCTTTTAGGTTCAGAGCTACGAGAGCTATATACAATACATACATCTCGCGAGCGCTTACTCAGATATACATATTCACTCATATCGCAATATAAATTGTATACTATAAATGGCTACTGGACTATTTTCATCTTTCCAGTTGGGTATATAATAGCAGATAAAAACCCTGTAAAGAAGATGCGGATATTAGCGAAAAACTCACTTATTAAATATATACTCGGTAAAATCAAGTCGGTGCACGAGATGTTAGCAGCATGCGGCTTGAGGGGGGGGATTTCACTCGAGATGGGTAGCATGTACCTTGTTACCTTTTCAAATGGATAGGATAATTGACAAGATTTTTTATATATAATTGAAAGGATGCTTTTAGATAGAGTTTTCAAAACGTATACAATTTTATATATATATTTATTGCAAGTATTAGTTTTGGACTTACATAGCCGGTGCAAAATACACGAGTTCCTGGCCATCACCACTCTTATAAAATTGCACGAATGGCTTAGGTTTCCCATTCTCTGCAATCCTTTACATTTTCGAATATACCTTGAAAGAGAATTTGGCAATCATGGAGCTCGTCTATATCTTTCTTTATGCGTCTAGGCCAAGTAGGCTCAACCATTTCTTCCTCATCTGCATAGTCCTATGCCAGCCTATCATCCAGGTGATCGTGTCATACATTCTCGAAGAAGCAGAAGTGGATTGTTCCGGATACACAGCATGATCCCAAGTTGCCGGCTAGTTTAATTGTGTGGTCAAAGAAACGTCAACGTCGACTTGATTGTAGACCAGGAAAAGTCTAGGTGATCTCGGCCAAATTGACAGTTGTCGGATCGGTCGATATTGCCTTTCTCTGGTGTAGTCGTATCCATTCGAAATTGCATTTTTTTTAGCCATAAAGAAATTCAATAGATTAATACGTGGTTTATCTCAATGTCAATTCATTGGATCGAGATCGAGATCCACAATCCCCATTCGTGGAAATCAAGTGTTTTGTCATGAGTACATGCGTCCTTTTTGGAGAGGAAACGCATCTTCACATAAATTTAATTGAAAATCCTTTGTATGTTCGTTTGCGGCTACGAACTGTACTTGACTATTTAGTTTTTAAAAACAAAATTCTTTGAGATAGATAATATACCTCAAAACCGACCGCCTGGAATTGAGTGCTGTGTTTCTTTGTTTCTTCGTCGAGATTTTCCCCTTTCTTGCAAAATTCTGTTTTCCGATTCGCCATTCGTGCACTTGTGAAATGCAACTCGAATGGTCCTTGTTTCAAAGAATTCCTTTGTAAATGAAGTCAAATTTCATCAAGTCCGAGGCGATTCCATATGGTATTATGTCCTTCGTTATCTTATCCCACTGATTGAATTGGTGTGTGTGGTGTTCCCTTTGACGAAAGGATGGTTCCGTATACTTGTTAGCCTCGTTTCTTTGAATTCTTTCGGGAGATGTCTATATAAACCTGTGCAATCTTTATAATATCATATTGACTATGCATTATCCACTCAAGCTTATAACAGACCTGCCAGTATAAGTATAAGTATAAACGTAAATATTCCGATTTGTCATATATTGTCATTATCAATCAAACATGACAGCCGAAGGTGCCTCGAGAGACGGAAGCCCCGGGTTAGACAGCCCCTGGTTAGAAAGCCAATGGTTTCCTCCACTTGACAGAATCAGTCGGTTCTGGTTTGATTGTGACAAACTCCACCCCCTGTACACCTATGAGGAAAACGAAATCAAATGGCGCATTCAAAATGGTAGCTGGCCCATGAGCGAGGGCATTAAAGAAGTCGACGATGATCCGAACGCCTGGCTAGTCTGTAATCTCCTCTTGAGGCGCAGCGAAGGCCAATCTTCGTCTGCAGATTGGTACGATGAAAAGGACAATTCTAGCTATCATATCACGGATGCTCCGATGCCGCCGCCTAAAGCTACTTCTCATAAAGTTTCCACCAGACGTTTCCGCGCCGGCGGTGGCACTCCGCTGGTATCGCCTCTTGATTCACGCACCTGGATGACCCTTTCGGCGACATGGAGTATTGGGTACGGGGCCGTTTTGAAAATGGGCTTTATTCATATACAACACAATCTCACACATCAATCCAAAACGCTGAATTGGATGCAGGGGAAACTTCCACCTTCGAGATTCAAGATCCCCAAAGTCATACGCTACGAGGTGCAGATGAAGCGACATATTACATTTGAAACGCAACTATATGGCTTGAACTTTGAGCAAGCATGGCCTATACTTTCGGCACGACAGAGGGAGAATGTGTGCACGGCTGTGAAGGATTTCTGTTTCGAGTTGTCCAAAATACGAGGGGAGAAGATGGGGAGTATCGAAGAAAAAGGCTATCTGGATAAGTGTCTGCCGGTGCATTACGAGTTGGGGGTCAGCCCTTATGACGCGGCCGGCATGCAAGACAGCTGGGCCGCCACGGCCGGTCCCGGACCACCTACTATCACGCAGTACATAACTGCCATATCTTCTCTGGGCCTACTGGCCCCACAAACAACTGCCGCACCACCTACCTCCACAAGCACAGCATCGTCAACATCAACCAGTGCCATATTGTCTACCATCACATCCTCCCCCGCGGTAGACGCCACCCATCACGTTCTTCCCACGGGCGTCGAAATCGGGATCGCAGTAGGCGCGACGCTACTCGTTGTATCAATACTCACCATTGCACTGCTACTCTGGCGACGACGTCCCTCTTCCCCAACCACCCACCCACCACAATTACCACTCCACCCAACATCTCACCCCGAAATCCAGGTAGCCACCTACGCTTCTCCAACCCCAGACTCCAATCCCCATACGAGCTGGGTTTCTGCAGCAAAGGGCAGTGAGAAATCTCCATCATATGCGTTCGAAGCAAGACGTATGGGGCGCAAGCCAGAGGGCCAGGTAGATGGCACAGTCGATGAGATTAGCGGACGACCGGCTTGGGCATCGCCGGGGGCTGAGATGGTGGCATTAGGACAGCCGGTTCTTTTTAGCGAGCTGGAGGGCGAGAGTCGGGGGGAGGGGGAGATGGCGGGGAAAGTAGATGATGGGGGATATGTACGCGAGTGGTTAATTGAAGGCGAAGAGATGTAATCTATGGTGCGGATTAACAGGGGGGGGCTTTTTGTTCTCTGTTATGAAAGATACTGCCGCGCAGATTTTCAATGATGGGTCTAAATGCGACAATCCACATCTGTCATTCGTTTTCATACTTTGCGCGGATATTGGTATTAGATACTTACAAGCGTTCCAGCATTGAAATCAACGAAAGTGAACGGAATCAAAATGAATGGATTCTCTTCTGAAGCCCTAATCCTTAGACCGACCATGAAGCCTGAGTTACATTTATAAGTTCTTTATACTTAGTAGATAGTTTGTCGAAGTATCAAGGACAAGAAGATACAATCTGAGGGGCAACAGTCGAGACGAAACAGCAATCGTGTAGCGAATGGGGAAGAAACCCATACCTGTCAATCCAAATTCAATCAATATCTTCTCGCATTCACACGCCTTTAACTTTACTTTCCCCTTGAATACTGGTTACCAGTAGACTCGCGAATAATTCTCACATGTAATTAGTAATTACCCATCATTATGCATCCGACTCTCATCTAACTAACCCTAACCACATATTCTCCAAATTCTCGCTAAAAAGATTCTCATACAGAAAAAGGCATCTAATATCCTCTAATTCTCTTCTCCCTGACCGATCTTACCTTAAAACCTTTTCCCGACTACTCACGTCCTCCTTTCTCTTTCCTTGTCCATTTTTTTCGTTCTATGTTTTTGATGCTCAACAGCTAACTTGATTGCAACAGTAATCATTCAAGATGAGAAATTCAACCGACAATGCTAGTCTTCCAAAAGAGTCTCTCAAATTCAAAGTCGCTGCTGGACAAACGTAAGTAACTTGTCTTTTGCCGACGCGTGTAAGTTTGCACTGGACACTATACTTCCCTATTAAAAATCTCAGATCTCGTGATAGCTTCAACACCTTCTCTAAATGAACAGCCTCTTGTCTCATGGTTGTAGGTCCACAAGGAAACCGATAGCAATAGATACGAAATCAATGCAATCCTTTCTTCCCGCATCGCCCCCATCACTCTCAAGGTTATAATCAGAGGCTAGGTTGCGGCCAACTATACCAGTTGAGAGGAATTTGGATGGACTCACGTGAAGTTCAAGACCGCCAAAATATACGCAAGGTGGTAGGCTAGTCCTGAAACTTAGGGTCCTACCTTGGGTGGTCCTTGGTGGTATCTTGGCTGCGCAATTATTGAATCCATTACTATAGCAAAAAAACATTGAGGATTTCAACGCAATGGAATGCGAAGATTAAAATCAATGCAATGCGTACATTTTGTCAAAGAGAAATTTTTGAATTACAAAAGATCAGCCTGAAACAAATCCCCTTTGAAAACAAGGAGCCAAAAACTTTCGGGTCCTGAAGGCTGCATTTCACCTAGAATTAAATTCTGTAAAGGAAGGTAGCAATGAGATATCATCAACGACCTTGTTAACGATGCTGCTCATGACTGTAGCCTCGTATTCATATTGATAAAGGCTCATTATAAGGAAAGAGGGTCGCAACTTGTGTATGGGGAGTTGGAGGACGAAAATGAAGAAGAAGGAGAGGCTTCCCCTCTATGAATTTGGTATGGAAAGAATCAACAAAGATGGATGTAATTGAATAGAATATCTATCGTTCAGTATAGTAACAAATGGGAATGCTCTCTGCAACAATATATTTTTGACTTCAGCATGTCGTGAATGATTCTCTTTTGCGAATGCTCTTGCAATTGGCCAATACAAGTTGCATCTTCTCTCTTTCACATCTGACATCGCCATCTATTATCATATTGACTTTGAATCTGATATATTCTGATACCTGACATCCTTAACAATTCTAAAGATTGGAATGATCTTCCGCAAAGAGCCGATTCTAACCGTCAGATAAATTGGTGATCCATATATAGATATATCTTACGATAAGAAAAGAGAACAGACAATGTTATAATAGAATAGACATAAAGGAGGTGAGAAGGTGCGATCTTTAAGCTCACCGTCGCGTATACTGATGGGATCGGTGAGAGTAAAAGAGTGAAGAGTCTGTTCGTGTTCTTGTTCAAACTTGGTTTCGATATGAGCACAATGTTTTGATAAAGTGTAGGGCGGTATATGATTGGTTATGAATGATTAGGATGGACTTTCCCAATTGAATTTAGTCATAGACGGATAAATGGATGTTATCTTATGGAATTGAATTCCCAATCAAGTTGTTCTTTGACCCTTTAAAAAGCTTGAATGGGTTTGATATCGGGATTGCCATGTTGGCTGACCCCGCCGCTATTGAAAAGTATAAAGTAGAGTAATAGATACCAGTAGAGTGATATATATTGATTGTATTTACCTTTGATTGACTTGGTATGCTGGGTAAGACTTTGCTCACGTACTGGGTGAGATAATAATAAGTATTGTACAGACAGAGTACTAATAGTCTAGTACTGAGGTGAAGAGTATCTCTCTCTCTCTCTCTCTCTCACACATCACATGACATCATATTGCATGCTCGGTACTCATTGAAATTAATAAGTCAAACGTCTAATAATGTTTATTATCATCCAATCATTGTTCTCTTCATCAATTCCCTTACTCTTCTCTTATGTAACTTCAATCGATACACACATCACATATTTTAGCCCCAGATCTGCCATCATTGGGGATTCCCCTCTTTCCTCTTTCCAATCCTTACAATCCGCGGTTTTAGTTACAGTTTCACGTCACGAATCACACGCTAATCACGATAAGTCGGATAAGATATGTAAGTGCAAGTGCAACAAGGTTGTAAAGTAAACCGAAATCCATTCTTGACTCCACTCACTTGCAGTTGCAATTGCAAGGGACTTAGGAGAGAGAATAATAAGTAGAGTGAGCCAGGTAAGAAAGAAAGACTACAAAAGACATATCCCCTCACGTGCCCCCCTCTCTCTGGCTCTTATTGTCTGTTTTTCCCTCTTTCTTTCTCTTTTCTACTTCTCTCACATCATTCTTCTTTCTCTCTCCCAATATCTCTCAAACAATGGCTTCCCTAAGAGCCGCCGCCAAATTGCCTCCAATGGCTTCAAGGCTCCTTGCACGAACGGCACGAACATACGCCACTACGAGTGTCAAACCATTCTTCACGGGTGAGCCAGAGAAACCACATGTCAAGACTGCCATTCCAGGTCCAGAATCTCAAAAGGCAATTGCGGAATTGGACAAAGTGTTTGATACTAGAAGTTTGAACATGCTTGCCAATTATCAAAAGAGTTTTGGCAACTACATTGCGGATCCAGATGGAAATGTGTTGTTGGATGTGTATGTTATTATTCCCTTTTCTCTTAATAATCTACGATGATAAACTGATATTAGATTAATAGGTATGCACAAATTGCATCCATTCCAGTTGGTTACAGCAATCCTCATCTCCTCAAAGCTGCACAATCCGAACAAATGGCATCTGCCATTATTAACCGTCCTGCCCTCGGAAACTTTCCTTCGCACGATTGGGCCGATATTATCAAGACTGGTATCTTGAAGGTAGCACCAAAGGGTCTTGATCAGGTGTTCACTGCCATGGCAGGTTCAGATGCCAATGAGACTGCATACAAGGCTGCATTTATGTATCGTCGACAACAAGAGCGTGGTGGTGCACATGTCGAATTTTCAGAGGAAGATATTGCTTCATCTATGCTTAACCAAGCACCAGGTGCTCCTCAATTATCTATCCTGTCTTTCAAGACTGCTTTCCATGGACGTCTTTTCGGATCGCTTTCTACCACTCGCAGTAAGCCAATCCACAAGCTCGACATTCCTGCTTTCGATTGGCCACAAGCTACTTTCCCTCTTCTCAAATACCCACTCGAGGATCACGTCGTGGAGAACCAAAAGATCGAAGAGGAAGCTCTTGCCGATGTTGAACGTATCATCACCACTCACCACCTCCCGCCTTGTGCCGTCGTAGTTGAGCCTATTCAATCGGAAGGAGGAGACAACCACGCCTCTCCCGCTTTCTTCCGCGATCTCCGAGCCCTCACCAAAAAACACAACGTCCTCCTCATCGTCGACGAAGTTCAAACTGGTGTAGGCGCCACTGGTAAATTCTGGGCCCACGATCACTGGAACCTTGACACACCTCCCGACATAGTCACCTTCTCCAAGAAGGCGCAAACCGCCGGTTACTATTTCGGAAACCCCGAACTCCGTCCCAACAAACCATACCGTCAATTCAACACCTGGATGGGAGACCCAGCTCGTGCCATCCTCTTCCGTGCCATCATTGAGGAAATCGAACGTTTAGATTTGGTTAACAATACCGCCAAGGTTGGAGATTATCTTTACGGAGAACTTGAACGACTTTCCAAGCAATACCCAGCAGAAATTCAAAACTTGAGAGGTAAAGGACAAGGAACTTTCCTTGCCTTTGATAGCAACCGCAGAGATGAGGTCCTCAAGAAGGCCAAGAGTGTTGGTATCAACATTGGTGGTTCTGGCGAACGAGCAGTTCGTCTCAGACCTATGTTGATTTTCCAAGAACATCACGCCAACATCTTGTTGGAAGGTCTTGAGAAGATTTTCAAATCCTAGTATTCCGCTAGGTATCGCTGTTTCACCTTTTCTCCTTGAAGTTTGAGCACAATAAGCGATGAAAGGAAATTTTGCTTTCTCACGATAACGTTTTTTGATTTTTGGATATTGATTTTTGCATGGATACGGAAATGATATGTAACTTAGCCTGGGTAAAATGTGCTTGGAGTTTTCAGGTTGGATCACCAACTGCGTTAATCGCGCGGTGAAGATGAGATGAAATGAGCACGCAGGTTTGCAGATGCATATGATTTAGATAAAACAGGATGAGCATGAATACAAAAATAGGACGAGGGGTGAATTTCGCCCCCGCTTACAAAGGATCTGGTGTTGAGCAATGCTGTGCGCTGTGCGCTGTTGTTTGATATGAAGATGTGAAGATATGAAATGTATTTCGTGTACTTTATATGATGTCACATGAATAGCAAAAGTGTAGCAAATAAGTAAGAAACTAGATGACTAGATGAGCCCAGAAGGAAATTTGTCCTCGAGTATATAGAACTATGTAATCTTACAATATATATATATCCGTCATAACCACTAAACCGGTATCCGTGACAAGCATCCATAATTAGATCAACATGAATACATACATGAATACATACATGAATACATACATGAATACATACATACCATACCCGTACTCGTACTCGTAGTGAGAGATGATGAGTTAGGGACGATGATAGGATGATAGGATATATATGATATGCACGAGTAAATACAAGGGAGGGAGTGGATAGGGAGGGGGTTTGAGAGGAGAAGAATTGTATTCGGTGTTATTATATACGTAATAATAATAGGAGTAGCTATGGAAGCTGGTAGAGAAGCAGATACGGAAGGTAAGTGTGATTGTATCTCATATACAGTAGGTAAGTAGGGAGGTAAGTAGGGAGGTAGGTAGGTAGGTAGGTAGGTAGGTAGATAGGTAGGTACTGCGTGCAGATATCGATATTGATATTATTAGTAGGAAGCTTCGAGAGGTCTCTTAATATATACATACACACACAATAATCCCAAATAGCATTGAAATATTCGAGAATCAGAATACAAATATAGTACATTCATTCATTAACTATCCTACACGTAACGGTCGTTTGTTCATTGATCATTGATCATTGTTCGTTATTCGCATCATACGTTTCGTGTGTTTCCTCCACCCCGTATCCTATTTATTCGCCCCCAAGCAAGTCCTTCCAGCGTTCCATAATCCACAGCTTTGTCAAGCCAATTTCCTTGCTACCCTCGACTATGTGTATATCCCATCCATAAGCGTGCATTCATTCCACCATCCGAATATGACGCAAAGAAATACTAAAGAACAGGCTTGGTGTATCACCGCGCGCTAGCAATTATAGTCAAAGAACAAAAAATGAAAAGGAACAATTTTAACGCTGTCGCTCCAGATGTCTTTAAAAATATGGCATCGTAGCATAAAGAAAGGAAGAAGTACCGTTAGGGAACAAGTGGCATTACATCTGATCGTAATGCATTGAAGGGCGCTATAGAACGGGACGTGTGACTTCGTTAAAGGGCATAAACTCTAAAAAAACCCGTTCATATGAATCATAGAATCAAGGTATTAGGTCGTGATTTGTCGTGTAAAAAGTATCGAAAGAGGTAGAGATAAACTAGTGCTTCTTGTGAAGGAAGTTTGGTATGTGTTGGCGTATGTAGGGTGGAGGCTTGAAGATTGCTCATAACTGGCAAAGAGGTGAGAGAGACAAACTTAAATGTCAGATCTTTGATTGCCCTTCGACCTTCCCACCGTATCTGTGCCTTCATATTGCATCTCCTGATGTTCCTTATTATGTACCTCGCCACTAGCATGCATTTGACATCCTTCAGTATTGCTGTGGTCGTTAAATGGCGGCCCTTGTCCTTGGTTATCTCGAGTAATTTGAGCTTTGCGAGACTCTGGTTGAAACTGAGCTCTCATTGATTGATCGAATGTCTGATGAATACCATAGCGTGGTGGTGGCTGGATTTTTCGCGGAAATTGGGCAGGAAGAATAGGGAAGCTGCCTTCGCCTGTTCTAGGGACCTTTAGAGAAGTCAGCACTCAGTACCTCATAAATGCCTTCCAATCAACATACATTATGTGACCTGGAGGTTGGTCGACCACGCCTTTTTCTACCAGAATCTACATGATCATCAAAGGAATTGACTGCACTCGGCTCAGACTTTTGAGCCAAGGCAAGGATGGGTGCAGAAGACAAAATGCTCTCCAAGGTGATATCTCCACTACTAGCAAGGAGAGACTCGATGGAACCCTTAGAAGTTGCAAGTGAATCTATTCTCTCTCCACGCGCGATCTCTTCAGCTTGTCGGATCTTGAGATCAGTCTTGGAAGGGCGGCCACGCTTTTTTGGACTTTGACCAGTGAAATGCGGGGAGAACGAGTTTGGCGAACCATTCACAGATGGCTTGGGTTGAATGTTGCGCTGGATAGAAGTAGCATCTAAGCCTGGAGTTCTTCGCTTTCGAGAAGAGTCGACAGCCGTCAATTCAAGATCGGAAACAGACTTGCGTTTGTTCTGGAAGCCAGGAGAGCCACCGGGAAACAATGAAGCGGAGGGTAGTTGCGGTGTCAAGCTATTGTAATTTCGACCAGCGATAGTATCAAATGTATGTATACAAGATGCCAAGTTTCGCCCTAAATCTTTCATCAACACCTTCTTTCCATCAATGTTTGTCGGCGCTTGAAAGTTGTTCATATGTGTTGCGCGGGGTTATGGGGTCTGATAGTTGGAGATCAAGCTGGGGTAAAGCGCTTACCTTGGGGAACCTGCATCAACATCCAATTTGGGTTGACATTATTTTCATTCAGGATTGCCAACAACTTCTCTGGTGGAATGGAACTTGTTTTAATTACCTCTGCAAGGAGGAACCGCTATTATAACGACACTCGAGAGTTAGTACAAGGCGCTCTGGGCAATGATGTGGATGCGAGCGAGAATTGCGCTGAAATAGAGTTGTAGTTTTCAAATTGAACTCTTGGGCGAACATACCTGTTCTTGTTCTGTGAATGGCAAATCCATGATTGTTGCGAAGAATAGTAGTGAAGTATGGACAGTGGTTGAAGAGTTATATGTTTATGATGGATGGATGTGTAGAATTATGTTCAATTGATGCCTCGAGAAGAATAGAAAAAGATGGTGTAATGAGTGAGTGAATGTGTAAAAGAAAAGTGACAAATAAAATATATCAAGAAGTCATTTTATAAGTATTTGACATTGGATGCTATTGTGGTAGGAACGAGCCCTTATCCACCTGTTTACAAGAGTGTGAATGAAAAAGAGGCCTTGAGAAGAGGAGTCGAAGAGTTCCCAGGTTTATAGATTGTGTAGCAAAATCAATGTAAATATGAAAAATGAAAGGCAGAAAAGCGACAAGAGTGAGAGACCCAGACGCACGTATTTTGGAAGGAACCCCTTGAACAAGAGGAGCAGGTTGTTGAAGGAAGCGCGTGCAGGAAAAGAGAAGGCGAGAAAAGAAAGGATAAATTGTTTTAGGTATTGGGGTTGGTTTTTGGTTTGCAACAATGGCAACCATCGATGAGACCGCCACTCTTTCACACGACGAGATGTATGTGACTGGTAGATGTATGTATGAATGTATGTATGAATGTATGTATGAATGTATATGTACATAATGTACCTTAACGGAGATTATACCAAACAGTCCAGTCGTTACCCGTCAAAAGGTCAAAGGGAGGTGTCATTACCATTACATTTGAAGGAATTCAAGGAGATGTACAATGTATGTACAAGAAGAGTTAAGCTCAGAATAGACAGACGGGCGAGAGAGATAAATAAAAGACGACATAATAGTAAGATTTCCAATTCCTTTCTCTTCTCTTATTCCCTTTTCATTTCTCTGATCATTTTCGGTATCTGTCCTAGGTTGTTTTAGGGGGAAAAGAAACAGCATGGGAGGGAGGGAATTATGTTGTGCATATATGCAAGTCCCATTCAAGGGAAAAGGAATAAGACCTTTCCTTTTAACTGGATCTGCTGATACCAGCTAATGCGCTGTGCAATGCAAGATATAGATGTTAGGATGAAATGGAAGAGGAAATGGCAGTGGCAGTGGCAGTGGCAGTGGCAGTGATGCATAATATGATTGAAGGAGAGGAGTTAGAGGAGTTCAAAAGGAAGTAAAGGTGTGTAGTAGGTAGGTATGTATTGTGAAGAGAGTGAGGAGTGAGGAGTGAGGAATGAGGAGAGAAATGATAAATAGATAACCTTAACCTTAAATGAAATAATGATAATGATAATAATACTAATAAGTGGTCTAATCTCTCTGCAACTCTTATCTAACTTATCTCCCTTTGAATTGTTTCTGTTTTTCCGTCTCAATCAAGCAATAGCAATACTGTACACAGTATGCTTCATCCATTTCCATCTTTCCATCTTTCCATCTCCGAAATCTTCCTTCCTCTCTTCATCTCCGCCACAATGTATTTATTCCATACCCGAAAATCTTATTTCATTCATCTAATCATCTAATCATAAATGTTCTCCCTTTTGGCCTTTTGCTTCTGCATTTCGATTCTTCCAAGATTACCAAGGTAGAGAGAGAGAGTTAACAACAAAAAAAATCATTATATTATATTATCGTTTCAGATGAAAAACATAGGAAAAGGAATTTTTGATATACGATTGGATACCAACTATAGTTCAGACTGTCCTTGCAGCTTCCTGGGAATTATCTCAATTCTATCCTGAGATTGGCTCAAAAGAAGTTCATCAACATCCAATGATAAGCTTGAACGACTTAGTGGAATCAATGGCATTGATAAAATTCAGCACAACCCAACCATTTATTACTACAACGACTTGATAAGGCTGTGAATTCTGCGACCTCGTCAATGTCATACATAGCCTTACTCTCACCCTTCCAAATTGTCTTTCTACTCGAGAGTATCATTGATCATCTTCAAAAATCTTCAAGAATGTTAAATTGATTGGTTTTGGAGGGGTCCGATGGTTTGAATGAGCATTCTTCCGAGGCCAAATATGCGACCCGTTCATTGATTGTCCCTCTCTCTTTTTTCTTCTTTCCTTTTGCTGTTAAACGAATCATCTCAACTTAGAACAGAAGCGTCAAAAACTTCAATCATTATGTATTCGATTGGCAATGGAAACAATAATATTGATCTCTTCAAGGGAAGTAGTCAGTCATACTCTCAGATAATTCAAATTCTTTGTGGGGTTGACTTTGCGCATGCAGGAATGCGCTGTCAATAGTTTCATTAGGTACCTCGACGCTCAGGTATGAAAGATGACCAGTTATTTTCGTCTCTCTCTCGTCTTGACCATCACTGACGAATTATCACAGATGCGATCATGCTATGCAATCGTGACAATACTCTGTATTCCTTCCGTCGGACGTAAGACTGCAAGCCTTATGTCGGAGATCATTGTGGGGTAGAATATAAGAATCGGGGACACGCAGTTGCATGATCAACTATGCATTTATACAGATTGAACTTATACTGCTACAGTAAACAATGAATGAATGGATGTCATCGAAAAATTAATTCTTTCGCGGCACATTTGCCAATCCGCTAACTCGATACACGATACCTCTGCGCTCGATAGATGTCATACTACAAATAGTGGGAATTGGGGGAGGGCTAAGACTATGGAATGGCACGCGGCGAGATGGCCCATCAACGTCACCGAAAGATCTGATGCAATAGACGATATATACATATTGTGATGAGTGCGTAGGAGATTTTAGTAAAGTTTCGTGGAGGTCTGATGATTTGGCATGATCTCAGTTGGCATTGAATTTAGCAGATAAGCTATCTTACATTACCATACCATACATTTGGTAAGGTATAACCACGTTTGAACACTTTGGGACATAGAATACGTGGTATCAATCGTCGGAAATGATTTAGCAGATTGGAGTAGTTATCAATTGTCTGCCAGGGTTAAGGGGAGTATAATTTGATTTTCAGCGTTCTCTCAGAAGTAGCGGAGTTAAGGTTAGCCGAGCGCGCAATAGCTCGTCTCAATTTGTATCGTCGTCCTCCTTCATAGAGCAATTATTAGCAAATATCAACTACTTTGGGGGCTGAAAGCCATTTCAATACATGAGTAGTGATATGTGAGCATTGGGATAGAGGAACATAAGAGTTTGGTCTTTGCAATAATGCTGCAGAGGTGAAATTGGAGGTTCAGCCGACGCATTTCCAGTACTTCGCTCCCAGGTCAATTCATCTTCCCGTCCAACTTTTCCGCGTCCCACATTCGTTCACCGTGGCAAACAGGACCTTTAGGCTCTTGTCGGCAGAAACTCGACCATATTTAAGTCTGCGAAGTAATATCGACCTCGCCAGCTAACATTTCGCGTCCTTGCATGCAAGCTCTTCGCGTTTTGCCATCCAGGCGCAACCACTTTCTTGACTTTCGATTGTGTGCGCAGCATACAAGAATTAATTGCTTGTAAAGTCAAGGAAGTTTTAAAACTACCAACATCAATAATACGGTGTTGTGTTCTACCGTCGCTGGGTACTTCACGTCTGCCACCACTAGTAGAGGAACAAAAGGCCGGATCGAACACATTAATAAATAGCTCGGCGTCCCCTTTGCACCAACACACCAAAACAAAGTAATCGCACCCACAACTCTGCAACGTCTCCTGTTCACGATGGAGGATGATACTCGGGAGCTCCAGCCAGAAGCTGTAGATGCTGCGATTGGTGAAATAAAGACTGAGGAGGGGATTGAGGTTCACGATTTTGCCAATGGCATAAATGGATATATTTCTACTCCTACAAAAATCAAGAGGTCTCACTCCACTACACCAGGTCTTGTAAATTCCCGCTCTCAAAGCCCGTCCAGGAAGCAGAGCACCAGCCAAACACCAAAATCCGGAGATGAAGAGGAAGAAGAGATTGTTGTCGGTGATATCACCGTCACCGTTGAACCTGGCAAAGCACCGAAGCTATCGAGGAAATCATCACAAAAAGTAATCACTCGGTCACCCCCTCTCTTCAACGATCTTCCAGATTCTACAGAAGAGGCAGCCTCAGTCTTTCAGGTAATCAAAGATTGTATTTATGGAGCTAAGCATATGGGAGCTTCAGATCACGATGCATTGGATTGTGATTGTCCCGAGGAATTCAGTAAGTCTACAGATCTACTTGAAGTACTTTTTTTTTTATACTTTGCGTACGACCGGTCGCAAAATGACAACTTCAGCTGACAAGTTTTATCAGGCGATGGGAAAAATCATGCCTGCGGAGAGGATTCAGATTGCATCAATCGACTGACCAAAATGGAATGTGGTGGAGGTCATAAAGATTGCAATTGTGGTGTGGCTTGTCAAAATCAACGCTTTCAACGCAAACAGTATGCCAAAGTTTCGGTCATCAAGACAGATAAAAAAGGTTACGGATTACGTGCAAATACTGATTTACATCCTGATGATTTCATCTTCGAGTATATCGGAGAAGTTATTAATGAGCCGACATTTCGACGACGTACCGTCCAATATGATCAGGAAGGAATCAAACATTTCTATTTCATGTCTCTTACGAAGCATGAATTTGTGGATGCAACGAAAAAAGGGAATCTAGGTCGATTTTGCAATCATTCTTGTAATCCAAATTGCTATGTTGATAAGTGGGTGGTCGGAGAAAAGTTGCGCATGGGCATTTTTGCCGAGCGTGCAATCAAAGCCGGAGAAGAGCTGGTCTTCAACTATAATGTTGACCGATATGGTGCCGACCCTCAACCTTGTTATTGCGGCGAACCAAATTGTACGGGATTCATTGGAGGCAAGACTCAAACTGAGCGTGCTACCAAACTTCCCCATGCTACCATCGAAGCTCTTGGTATCGATGATGGTGATGGTTGGGATACAGCTGTTGCCAAGAAACCTCGGAAGAAGAAGACAGGTGAGGATGATGAAGAATATGTTAACAATGTTCAGCCAAAGGGACTCGATGAAAATGGAGTACGAAAGGTTATGGCAACTCTGATGCAATGCAAAGAGAAATGGATTGCTGTCAAACTACTGGGCCGAATCCAACGTTGCGATGATGATAAAGTTCGAAACAGAGTTATACAAATGCACGGTTATCAAATTCTTCGTACGACCTTGACTACTTGGAAGGAAGACAACAACGTGATCCTTCAGGTCCTCGATATCCTTTACAAGTTTCCACGGCTTACTCGAAACAAAATTGTTGATTCCAAAATCGAAACAGTTCTAGAAGAATTCACAACCTCCGAGCATGAAGACATTGCTTTCGAGTCAAAGAGGCTATTGGAAGCATGGAGCAAATTGGAGCATGCATATCGAATCCCGAGGAGAGCCCCGACTCTGATTGCACAAGTATTTGAACGGCGTCCAGACCAAGTAGAAAAAGTCACTCCATCACCATCCCCAGTTATTGTTGCCCCCACTGGGCCCCGAAGCGGTGTCCCTCAACGCAACGCCAATTTCATTCCCAATCGCCCAATGTCTCGGCGCCCTTTTGTCCCTTTGGTATTACCACCTGGCTGGTTTACTGCGATGGATCAAAACGGAAACGCTTACTATTATAGTAAGACGGGACAAACAACATGGGAGAGGCCATTTATGCCTGCGGGAGCAACACCACCGCCGCCGCCGCCCAAGGCTGCTCCGAAGAGTGTGCAAACACAAAAAGCTCTTCAAGATATTATCGACAGTATTACAAAGGATCCCTCGACAACTCCCGCTCTTTCTTCCCATTCCGCCGAAGGCACGCCCAAGGAAAAGAAGAAGCCCGTTGAAAAATGGCGCTCACTACCTCTCGAGAAGCAGATGAAACTATACGAAAATACTGTATGTATCGCCTTTGAATTCTCTATGCAAATATATGTTAACATTATTTTCACATTTACATTTTTTGAATATAGTTTACTAATATCGTCTTATAGCTATTCCCTCATATTAAACACGTAATGCAAAAATATTCCGGCAAGCTTCCCAAGGACGATCTCAAAAAATTCGCCAAGGAATGTGGGAAAAAGCTCGTAGCCTCTGATTTTAAAAACAATCGCGTTGAAGACCCCACAAAGATATCCGACAGAAATCAAAAGAAAGTTAAGCAATATGTGTTCGAATATTTTAAGAAGGCTGTAGAAAAGAAAAGGGAGATGGATGAAAAGCGAGCGGAAAGGGAAAAGCGCGAAGGGCAGGCGAAAATTAATGGCAACGGCACAAGTGGAAAAGGGATGAAAGAAGAGAATGCAACTTCGCGTAATAGCCCAGATGTGATTGATGATGAGGACGTGGAAGTCAATATACCAAGTCCGACCGCATCACCTAGTGGACAAATCGAGATGGAGTTGTTGAAGAGAAAAAGGGAAGATGACGAGGAAAGTCCTTCGGAAAACAAGAGGGTCAAGGACGAGGATACTGAGAGTGCAACTCCAACAGATTCATCTACACCTCCTCCACCTCCTCCTCCGCCGCCCGCGGAAGGGATGCCTACGACAGAATCGGAAGATCTTGAGATGGTCAATGGTGATGGAGAGGTGAAAGAAGAAACGGCAGAGGAAAGAGAGCTAAGGATGCAGGAAGAAGATTTAATGAGGGAGAATGAAGAGGCTATAAAAATGGAGATGGAGGTAGATACTGATGGAAGGTTGAAGGGGAATAATGGTTTTGGTCAGCATGTTAATGGTAAAAATGGTGGTGGGGAAATCTTGACGGAGGGATAATATTTATTGCCAATGGAAGGGACTCAGGCTTGGGAGCCACCTGTATCAACATCATCATTATCTTCATTCAGAAAATCCATCGGCATCGCATCGCATCAGGGGTCGGTCATATCACATTTGTTATATGGATAGGGAGCGAACTAATTGAGTTTGGCGTTTACAACTCCTTCATCTCGTATTGGAGATTGAGAGATGAAAGTCTTAGTTCAAAATGATAATTTATAGGAATAGTCGGACACAGAGCAAATACATCCTGCTGTTCCTCATATAGTCAAGGAAAGCAGGCTATTTAGATACTACGTAGGAAATGGAAACCAAGTAAATTGTAATGATAGTTATAAAATCAGGTGGTATTTGTGAAAACTTTATGTTTATAGAACATCTTATTCTACGAAATTAATTTTCTCATCATCGTACTCTCCCTCCTTTCCCACGATTCCTGGATCTTGATACCCGGGCGCGATGAGATTGATACGTGACTCCTTATAGAGAGGAATCCTTCTAAGATGCGCATCTCGATAATGGCGGAGATTTCGCGGGCGGACGTGGAAAATTGGATTGGAATTTTCAGGATGATGAAGAGAGGAGAGGAGGGAGATATCTAGGCCAGGGGTTTGGGTTCGCTTAGGATTTCCTTTCCTTTCCTTTGTATTGATTTTATCTTTTACTCTCTTCTTACTTTCCCACCCTCAAATCAAACTCAAATTGAGTCTTGAGATGACCACAAAAGTTTCGTTTCTGATAATTGGGTAAATTATTTCCATAATGGATGGATGGATGGATAGGAAACGACGTACGGGGGGTAATATATCCTTTCTTTCCCTTTCTGCAGCGCATGCTCCACATCATCATGAATTCGATCATGGATTTGTGAAGAGTAGTAGGAGTAGGAGTCGGGTTATTTATTCATGGGAAAATCGACGATAAGGTTAAGTTAAGTTAGTCCGTCGACAATTTCTCTTTCTGAAAGGATAAACAACCCCCCCCCCACGGGAATAGGATCCACGCACAATTCCCTCCTCCTGTTATGTTTTCAGTAAGAATTACTCGAGACTGTTTTTTTCCGGTTCCATATTCCTATATATCCGATTATCGAGAAAGAATGCAGGTATCCTTCCTCCTTCACCCACCCGTCTATTATATCGCTAACAAAATGCCGAAAATACTCAATCCCCGCCCCTTAATTCCTAGCTCGCGTAAGCGATTTGGCTTTCTTTCTTTTTTTTTGGGCACAGCTTCGTGCAACCATCACCGAGAGCCGATATCCATCGCGTTCTTATTAGCTCCTAATAATTAGGCCATGAGAGCTGTGATATCACCACACAATAGGACATCTACTCCTCCCCGGCAAAATCGGGCGAAAGAGATGGTGTGTTTCGCGCGGGGTATGTGTTGAAGCCGAAGAAGCGGGGATGACCTTAGGCGAGCTAAATTCCGGATTGTAAGCTTATAGGAAGTTCTGCTTCGGAAAGAAAATGCAGTCCGAGTTTTCTCGGCCAGATTGTTCGGCTAATTGTAGACTTTATTTAAACCTGCAGGATATGTTATTATAATTCAATCGTTTAGAGGTATCTTGTTCGTTTGAATATCTAACGCAGGCAGACGACAGGCAGAGAAAGATAGTCGTCTTTCAATTGTCGAGCTTTCGAATCCGGGTTATATTTCTGGAAGACGGTTGATTACGATTTGCAGGCCTCTATCTAGTTCATGTAGCGAAACATCGACGACTAAACATTTCAGTATCTTAGTCCCTCGGTTTAAAGTGTTCAAACTATGGCTGATGCCGCAGATGGTAAGAGAGAGCTACTGGATTTTGGGATTTGGATCAAGCCATTCATGGGAAGAAGTACAATTAGACCTGTCTCAATGAGACTTCTTGGAGGTTAAAAACTGTATTATATATATATAATATAAGTGGAAGACTTAGTC
>JBBMOJ010000258.1:0-58236 GCA_038090695.1 Sclerotinia spermophila | reverse complement strand
TATGAATTATGAGGGGAGGAGGGGGGGGGGGGGGGGGAAGGGGGGAAAGAAGGGGAGGAGAGGAGAGGAGAAAGGGGTGAGGAGGAGAAGGGGGTGGATGTGGATGAGGATGAGGATGTTTATCTTTTTTGTTTTTTTTTTGATATTTGGAGAATATTTGGAGATTTGGAGAATTGGATGTTTGAGAATCGGAGACTGGCGATTCTGTGATGATACAGGTTTACTGCTTTAGTGAGCTGGGTAGGTTAGGGTATGGTAACAGGGAGTACAGACTGTAGTCTGGATATGGAGAAATCAGATATGTGGAAGGCTGCCGGTTGAAGTTTGAGGCGCGAAGTTTGATGTTCAGGAGGGAGGTTTGGTTTGGTTTTGTATGGGTTTGATTCTTGGTGGATTTAGGATTTTTTGCGAAACGTATTCGTTGCTGTAATGATGATGGTCAAGTTGAATGTATGGGAAGTGTTCAATCTTATATTATTCGGGTCTTCAGGAGCCTGAGAAGCCTCGATGACCTAGATTGGGAAGTGTTTCTAATTTGGATTATGGAATAACTAAACTTTCCAATTCGCTGTTCTAGTATATAATATACTAGTATCAAGACAGGCCAATCTGCCCAATTCTATCCAACCATCGCCCGCCCTACAACAAAAAAAGGTCAATCACCGCGCACTTAACCCCCTTCATCTTAGCACCCTATCCTTCATCCTCCATTCTTTTCCTAATCCTCCACCACTTCCTCCTCACATCCCACCACATATCTTCCAACTCCCCAAACTCTTGCAACCCTCTAATCTCCAACCTCACCCCCTCCACCAACCATTCCTCCAACTCAGCAAAACAACATATGAAGCGCCGGGCTTCCTGTCTCGAACTATTCCGCAAATAGCTCGATCTGAAGACGGAATTTGAAGGCGCGAGAAGGACTTCCAAGCCTAGGAGCTGGGAGACGAAGGGTTTCAAAACTGTGATTGCAGAGGCGAGGATGTCGGGATCCATGTAGCCGGTGGGATTG
This sequence comes from Sclerotinia spermophila, assembly GCA_038090695.1. Lineage (NCBI taxonomy): Eukaryota > Fungi > Ascomycota > Leotiomycetes > Helotiales > Sclerotiniaceae > Sclerotinia > Sclerotinia spermophila. The sequence continues at coordinate 57,224 of JBBMOJ010000258.1, read as the reverse complement.
GATGTGGTGAGTTGGATGTATTTTATTTTCTGCGTGTTGGAGAGTCCGAAACGGGTGAATACGTTGTGGGGCTTCATGTTATTTGTTAGAATGTAATGTAAGTATGTATATACCTCACAGCGTATCACATCTCAATTCAACACCTCACGGAAAAAGAAACATACTCGTCGTCCATGCCTACACTCCCAATGACAATAAGAATTCACACAATGCTGATGTCTCCACGCTCCCTTAACCCTCTCGCCCCATCGACTACTTCTCTCGTAATCTCTTCTCCGCTGATCTCGCATCCGCTTACTACACACCGCGCAGTGAATATCCTCAATATCAAAGACCCAGTACCGCGGCTCGCTAGAACCGGCAATGATGCAGCGTAGAATGGCATAATCTTCGGATTTGTCGTCGACTTGGCTACTGCGTTTGCATCCGTTGATGTTGAGATATATTTTTTTGGGTGATGTCTCGAGGAGATAATTTATTAGTGAGGATGCGGGAATTTGGGGTCGGGTGATTGCGTCGTCGTTTGTAATCTCGGCGGTCTGAGAGTCCTGGTCAGGGTAATGTACTGGGTTTGATGTGGGAGATGCTGTGGGTGCGGAGATTGGGGGCCATCCTAACATCTCGAAGGTTCGCCGCTTGGAGATCCCAGAGACCCAGACATCAAGGCCGGGGGGTGGGGGACACGGTTGCGTGCTCTTCATGATACGGTGGTTTGAAGGGTCTGTTTGGAGGCAGGGTTTGGGAGAAGAGCATGAGTGGTTGATTATGTCGGTTTTGGCAGAAGTGGAAGGATAACTACAAGCTTTGGTTGTGGTATCTTCGGAGGGGAAGGTTTGTGGAGGGACTTGTGACGACGCAGATATAGGTACTTTAAGGGTGGATGACTGAGAGGTGAAGGGCTCGCCCGGAAGATTCATTTTTATAGCTCTCTGGTGGCTATATTTGGCCCTAATTGTAGCTGTAGTGGTCGTGGTAATGGTACCAGAGTGTTAGTACTAGTCGTAATGATAGTGATGCCTTCAATATCTTGGGTAGTACTGGTTCTAGTTGTATTCTAGTAGTGATGGTATTCCCAATAGTGGCGGTCCTGTAGCATCTGTTGGTAGAGGATCTTGTGATTATTATGCTATAAAAAGTATTGATCCAAATCGAACTCAATGAACAAACTAAAATCTCTCCTCTTAGAGAATGTCCAAGTTTGATCTCGCTTGGCCAGTTGATAGTTTCCAGATTAGGAAGGATGGATGGAGGTATCTTGATTTACAATAAGGAAAGTGCGCATAGTATGTGGTTATTGGGGCCATGAGCAGTGGAATTATGATATTTTGCAAGCTCTTTTCACGGGAAACTTAACATACTTTTCCCAGGTCTCGTCTCTCGTCGCCCTTGGTTTGTTGGTTTTTAGTGATGAAAAATTATGGTGCATAGATTAGTTCCCAGCGGTTAGCAGCTTTTATCTACTTCGGCTCATGAATAGTGGCTACTGATGGGATGGTAGTCGTTGCCATTTCTGCTAGCCGATGGATATGAGAGTGAATTCCCTCCCTTTGTTTCCTTCTTAAAATCTACCATATCAACAGGCTTATTGATCCTACTAAAACTTCATCCAACTATGTGGTTATTCCAGAATATATTCTGATTCATAAAATACCGCGACGGACCAATCATTGGTATGTCACACTCCAATTACCATGCAGTACCCAACTCTCCTCTCTGTGGGGTTTTCAAGATAGTAAAGGACCCGTCGAGAGATCCAGGACGTTATTACCATCTATACAGAAATGGGGAAGATCAAAGAGCGACCAAAAGATTCTTTCAAAAGGCAAATTCAAGTCCTTTATAGGCTTTGATAACTTCCTGATATATCAGCCTTCATTGTTAGAGTTCTAAACAGGGAGGGTCTATTGTTCAAAATCTGGGTGAGCATATGAGTGAGTAAAAAATCGAAGGAGAAGTCGCCCGAGCCAAGATGGATACTAATGCTACCTTTTCGACTTCAGAATGATGAACAAGGGATAAAGTAAGAGAAACTGCATCAGAGAGCAGCACGTGGCTAGGATCACTGCGAGTTGTTGCTACTTGCTCTAAACTACAAACAAGGCCTATGTGTGGAGATATATACATAGCTCAGCGTTCAAGGTGCATCTACAAGAATATGGCTGGATTCTCAAGGCAGCTATTGCTTTTTCGGTCATCACTTTGTAGGACCCAGCCATTTTTACAACTGTTTAAGACGTTCTACTGGGAATGAAGCGCATTGTCGTTGTGATTATGAATCCTAAGGTATAACGATTTTTGTAACTGCTAGCATCTAGTCATGAATAAGCGGAGCTGTTGAACTGACGATATGACGATGTAGAGTACTGGAAGAATATCTCACGTACATTGTAAATGATTCAGGCATTCTATCATGTCTCATCTGCATTGACATTGCTTACTTCATCATTCCTAATTTACAAATCACCGCAGATATGAAACCAATGATAGGTGTACAGACTCCGTTTTGCGAATCAACTCTTCTACGTCGATCACATACCGATAGGTTAGGCCTCTTCAAAGATAGTGGAGTTATCTATAAAGATCCGATATTTCTTGGTATAACCATAAATCTGTAGAGAAATAGAGCTTCTATCACCCTTCTACATCGTGCAAAGGCTTTCTGAACTCCTTGCACCTTCAACATCAAATCAACCAAGTACACGTGATTTAGCGCACCCAGACGCTGTGTAACTAGACGCGCAAAGTTTTCATCATCCCAACCTGCGAAGTATTGTTCTCAATTCTAGTTGTCTCTCGAATACGCAAACTCGGAGCCATCGAGATGCAATGATTCGGCGATGAAAGAACGGCGACTACTAAATTCCGCCCGGGTATCAACAATAGAGCAATCCCGCAGAAAAGTGAGAGGGACTCGGAACGGACAAGGCTACGCTATAAATCATCGTTTCCATCCCTACATCAATATTCACAATAGCCACGATCAGTCGAGGACTAATCATCTCATCTCGTCAGTCGGTCAAATTTCGGCTTGTATATAGAAGAGATCATTGCGGGTCGGGTACAGTCATGCTAACGCAATATCCAAAAATGATAAACTCCATGTCATCAAGTCCCAGCCCATTCGGTTGTATGAGCAATATCCGTTCCGCTAATTTCCTCGCTGGTAGTTGCTCAGGACGAGGGCGACCGGACCAATATTGGCATGTGAAAATATAATCTGATTGAAGGAATTGAGATTACTATACAGTAAGTAAGCACGGAAATGGCGTTTTTGTCATTACTATAGCTCATCACTAGATAGCTTGAGTAAGCGATTCTGTACTCTTTGGGAAATATCTCAGTCATTGGTACGAAGTTCACCATAAGTTCACGGATATGCAAAGACTTAGCAATATTTAATCTTTGATCCTATATTCTCCAAGGTACAGATCACGTCTTGAGAGGTCCCTGCAGTGTCGGGACAAGACCCCTGATTAAGCGATCAAGGGTATGGAAATGCTTTTGACCGTCATTATCAATCTATGTATGGTTGTTTTCTTACCCCAGAAAGCATGATATTGGCTCGTTTCAGACGTGTTTGAATTATCATCCTATGTCAAATATTATAAATCCTTTGAGATACATCTTCGCAAGAGTGCCACGCCGCACCGCCACATAAGGATTCATGCATAAAACCAACTCCGCCCCATCCATAGTGAGCATACAACTCATTAAGCCAACAGCTACAATATACTACATGCGTTGGCTAAGTTTATCTATTTATGTCTAATCCCGCCGTGTACTCGCATTCCTATCGAGCAAACCCGTTATTCTGGGCCCTAGGCTCTTGCTTTAATGTCAACACGTGGCGGGGCGAGGATTGTGATGGTGGCGCAGGCAGTTTCAAACTTTGGTGATCCTACCAAACCGTAGAGCTGGTATACGCCAACGCCGACAGAAGCTGACAGGTAGTAATGAGATGTCTTGATTTCAGATCAATGTATATGAATGGTGTAGTGAGAGCTGGGAAAAAGGACGGCGCTGACAGAGATTAATGAGCCATGGTATTTTGATTCATTTCTTGGTCTTCCTAAATAAAGTCTTCACCGCTTCAATTTTATTGCTACATCTAAAATTACATATGCCCATTTCCAAAATAGCTGGTCCAATGTCAGAATCTCGCGCACTGCGCTCGATTGCTTGGTCGTTTACCGCTTATCTTGGAAGCTAGAAAACAGCCTTGCAAAAATGTCTTTCTGATCAGACAGCTAATTTTGCGCAGCATCAGTCGTTCAACTGAAGGAGATGTTCTGTGATACCTAAGCTCCTTTGAGTAGCATTTTCTCTGTACTTTTTGAAATGCCATACACGGTATAGCTGTGGAGATTCAACAAATTGCCTGTTAAAAGGTGTCCTCTTTGGGCAAGTCGCCGACAATGGATCCGCGTTCATGAGCAACTATACTCGAGGCACACACACCTACGAGGCAACATCATGGCAGCCTGCGACCAGTTTTAGAGGCCTCAAGTTATATTCGATCTCCCTTCCTAAAGCACATGTGCTTCCAAACCACTCAACCTCTTAAACCGGCAAGAAGCTCTCACAAGATAACCTCATGATCATAATAATTTTCACTTCGATATTGTAATGATTCACACTTGTGACAGTCTGTAATTTTGAGTCACTCAACTCTGAACACTGGGGTAATTGATTATGTTGCTGAGACTTGTATACAAGAATGATTGCAACGCAATGTACCTCCGAAGGTGTAGTTCTCGCCTACGCATCACACCCCTTTCTACTTTAGGCTTCCACCAGGCTACGTCAACTAGACGTCCTGGTATACGTATGCCCCGCCAGTCACAAAATTTATTTGTTCACCATAGTGAATGCGCTATCTGCTTCGGTGAGAATGCGAGGAAGGTGTCAGCATCTAACTTCAACAATGCAACTTCCCACTGTTAACACCTTAGTACCAGTATAGCCAACGAAGGTACTTACCGAGATACCCTTCCAATTGTAACTTATGCCTATTCAACCTGCCTTTGCCGCTGCCTGAGACTTCGCTCAAAAATGCAGTGACATCGGGCGCTATTGATCCCTTCTTCGGATATAATTACCGGCAGCCGTAGAGAGCTCTAGCTTTAAGAGCGAAGGGCAAATTAAGCTGATAGGCATTGATAGCATTTAATGCCTAGGGATGGTTAAATGGTACATCAATTAGCTTGATCAAATGCGATCTACTTCCAATCTGGAGATGATACTACTACGTTACATATCCGCGAAATTGTTCTACGCTCTAGTTATTCACCTATGGGCCTTTCCTGTATGGAATCATTCTGTTGTCGTTTATGATTTCCTTTCCTCACCGTCCTTTATTATACTTCTTAGCTTCAAACTCTAATGTATTTCTTATTTCTACATCATTGCCTCTAACAATTCAATAATGGGCCCCACTGGAAAACTCACAGTAGAGAAGTGAGCTAGTACCGATGTGGTATTTGAGCTCTAAATAAATCAGCTTTCATGCCCAATAGGGGCATGGTGGCTTAGTGGAATGCTAACTCAAGGGACCTATAGTTTTTTACTAATTGAAAACTAGAAAGCCCCCTTAATAACATGCCAAGCACCTCATAACCTCTCTCCCAATCAGCACGACCACGAATACATCATGACTCAATATAATTCGACAACTCATCACTGGCATCTCATATTATCTCACTAATTTGACTGCTAACTGACCAACAAACGCTCAGACTTGAGCTAAACAGGGTCACATTCATCCCCACATACTTTAGCATGGCATCTCGCCGATTCTACTTTAGTGCCCGTCCCCGCCGAGCCTAGGCATTCCGAAGTTGCAGCTAGCGATGATCTTCCCGGTGCCGCAACTACTCACTGGCGCCAAACTATTCGTACTATTTAGGACCCATATCGATGCACAGACTTTGAAATTGAAAGATGATCGTACTCTTCCATTCTTCTTGGCAGATCCCAATTTGTGCTATCATTTTCATATCAAATTTGTGCAATGGCCATTTCAGGGTATTCAGTTGACGATGGACTGGAATTATTTTCCAATTGCGGTAGCAATCCACAGAAGATGAGTCCGGGCTAATCATCTCGTCATCTAAGAGTGGGGGCGCGCTATGCAGCTACTATGAACCCGGTCTGGATCCACTCCCCCAACCTCCACTTTGATACAATACTTGGATTTGCCAACGAAGTTGACCATTCGGATGGACAAGCGTCATCTCCATCACGACATCAAACCTTGAAGATCTCGAGATTCCTCAAGGTCTTGCCAACCCACCCATCAAATCGAAGGTTTGTGCATCTCTCCACATCATCGCTGACAAGCTGAGACTTTCCCTTGATTTCATGGGTACCCGCACAAAGTTATAGGTAATACTGTCAGTATTGAAGAAAGACATTCTGATGTTGGACATGATTATAGTCTCCATCATCATCGACATGACTATCCCATGTTCTCATGTAATCTTGATGAATAATGAACTGAGACCCTGACCGAAACTTCTCGATTTTTGATGACCGATGTGCCCCGACATAGTAGGAAGTAATATTTCATGTACAACGTAATTATTGAAGACTCAAAGGAGAGGAAGTCTATCTCCATCACTCGGGCCATCTTCGTATACAGAGACGATTCAATTCCTTTCTGGATTGAGATGCACTCTAAACTTGAATAGATGTCACTAACGCCTCGACGAATATTGAATGATGAGAAAGAGAGCAAACACTAGCTGATAATCTGAAACTGATACGCCACTTCAACAACCCTAATATTTATAGATTCAACCAGTAGAGCACAACAAAAGTACCACAAGACCACTGCGCGAAGACCCGTTGCCCCGTAAATATTTACCATAAGCGTAATTATACTTTTGCGTATGCATTGCATTGCATTGCAGCGTGCATGCATACATACCTAAATAATACTCAGCCAGTACATTACTACAAACCAGTACCGTGACAGCTTGAACCCAGCCATTTTTCGAGTCCAAGGTCCAGCAGGTGTATCGCGCCTGACGATATCCCCATTTCTCCCATTCTTCACTCCTCCTCCACCCTCTTACCTGTCGAGAATTCCAAATAAAAATAGCTCAATGTAGATAGTAAATTTGAATGTATTCGTCGCATTATACACAATGCCCCAAGAACATCCTTCCTGTCTCGGCCCTGGTCCAGCTAATACAAGACAATATAGATGAACAGATGAAGAAATTTTTATACATCCCGAGTGTTTGTGCGCCCCAACCTCCCAGTCTTGTGCTCCGCTCCCAGCCCAGTATCCATTAATCACCTATTCTTCCCGTAACACTCGGTCACAACATACCCGAAAGGATCCACCTTCTGTGCATACATACCGTACATCTATGTTTCATATCGTACAACACTAGAAAGAATGATCCGATTCCCGAGGCTCCGATGGAATGCTGTATCTTGTGCGAGTTTATTTGCGTATGATGTACATACCAATATCTTGATGTCACTAGTGAATTTTGCAAGAAATATTAAGTTCTGGATGGTGCTCGATCTCATCAGGGGACATGGTGGCATAACCTCTGCACAGTACACAGCAAAGATTAATGAATAGAGATACAAAACTAGGGAATTCAAAATGCGGCCACGGTTTGGACCCAAACTGCTGGAATTCATTATATTATTTTTACTTATGGGCCGCTGGGTCGAACAATTTCATCCCGTTGTGTCTATCTTCGCTGTTCTTGCTAATCAAATATACTAGTATTCTTGAAGAACAATATTTTATCGACATACTCATCGGCAAGCCCGATGCAGAAGTACACAAGCTCATCTTCAGTCATCCTCCCGCTTGCTCCCCCTCTCAGTTCTGACCGGAGGAATCTCCGTTGCTTTCAGAACTACAGAACATATCTGTGCACCTAGATCTCCAATCACTTGTCAATTCTTTGACTGATATTCAGGGATTTCAATTTCGAAAGCAAAGGGGTAAACTTTAATTGGAAGATCTCTCCCATATCAAATATAAAGGCAGGATTTGGCGGCGGGAGATAAGACATGGAATCGCAGGATCTTCAAGCAGAATTAGGTTCTAGACACACATATTGCTCTGGGTTAGTCTGGTAATACAAATATCACGGGACAATTCCGGATCAAGTTCGAACTAACCCTTCAATATGGATTCAGAGATCTTCTACCGTGGTAGAGATAGCAGCATTTAGTAGGAAGTTATGCTTGTCACGGTTAATCCCTTTGGAGGATCCGCGTATCATAAGCAAGCCAACATGAAACAAACTTCATTCACCTCACAAAAACATAACGTAAAGCCTCAGTGTGGATATGATTTAAAGATCTCTTATTAAGAATTAAATAATGAAAAAGCCTACTAGCAAATTAAATGCCTAGATAGTATATAGTAGATAGATAAATAGATAGTAAAATAAAATTTATTCTTTCATCTCATCTCATCTCGTCGATCTCCTCGTCATTCTCATCCCATCCATAATCAGAGCTCTTTCAAGCAAGATCTCTCATTCCCTTCCCAGTAAACTAGCTATTAAGATCTCGCGATACCATACAGATGTGCACCCCGTAATCCCACAAAAATCAAAACCTTGTTCTAGTCCAAATCCTGCAGAATGACCCAAAACATCCATCCGACCCTCCAAAACCAAGCCATATCAAACCCAAACAAAGGAACAGAAAACACATATTTTTTGGTGACCCGAACAACTCCTCTCCTATGCGAACCTATGATGCCCACTGCGGCTTGGCCCCTACCGCCTGCGTGTCCAGCCCAATACAAATGGAAGATAATTCACCCGCTCAATATATATATCCGGAACAACCAATGGAAAGATAAAGGAAATCGATATGAAATGAAAGGGAAACAAATTGGTGTCTCAACTAGCTCGACATACTCGCTCAAATGGTATGTAGTAACGATAAAGATATATCTCTCCTCAACACCTCCGCTACGCAACAAGATGCAAAGTAAAGTAAGGCAGGCTAAGTGGTAACAGATAAATTGTGAAGAGAACAGAAGACTAAAAAAGAGAATCTGTTTTGGTTAGAGGGATAAAGCGGCAGCGAAGAGAGACCGTGACAAATCTGCAAGCTAACCCTCTTATCGTGAGAAGCTGACTGTGGAGCAATAAAGCCAATCTATCGATGGACTTTCAAAGTAATGATAACCCGTTATTGATCAGAACACAGGAAGTTACGCATGGGCGTTCTTGTGTCCAATGTATCCCATAGTATGGTGTATTGACCAACCCACACAACACGGGCTGAAAACCGCGATTCTCGGGAGTTATCTGCATGCAAGAAATATGCACAATGCAATGCGAGCTGTGCGTACTTCTCCAAATCGTGCAAAGATATGCCAAGCAAGCAAGGGTAAATTCCATAGCTAGGGATAGCTCCAAGATAGGTAGGTAGGTGTTGTTTATTTGATCTATGTGCCAGTGATGATGCCATATGATGATATGAAACAAGATCTTTCTCGGAATGCCAGAAAAGCCATCGGATAAAGTATATGTGGCACTGATACGAACAAGAACTCCAAAGCAAGAAAATAGGATAAAACAGTGTAAATGGCCAAAAGGAATATTGGTATATGCTAGTACGATAAAATGCAGTAGATAGCAGCTTGATTGATAAACGCCACACCATCAAGGATTTTTATGAAGTCCAGCCAGAACCATCCGTTTTGCCACTTCCCATCCAGAGTAAAAGATACGCAATAGAGACTAAATTAAGTATTGAGAGAATGCTCGGATTCGAACGTAGTAGTATCGTAGTACATCAGGTGATACACGAGTAAGATAGATAAGGAATATGAAGATGGATAGTCATGCATGTAAACAGTAAGAAACAGGAAAATAATCGGGTGGCGGTAACATGGTGGTATGGTGGCTGTGTTAGAGAACGAAGATAATTGCGTAGAGTGGGATGAATGGATCCGAAGAGGGTGTGGAGGATGAGCGTAGCGTTAAGAGGATTTAGGTGTATAACGGTGGATTATAATCGCAAGAGGTAACAGAGTAGTAAGATGATGGTGGTAGTAGGTAGTAGTGGATATTAAAGTCGTAATCAGCCGCGGTAGTATGCTCTAATCCATCAAAATCAAGTATTATCGATAAACAACGAATAGACAAGAGGGTGTTAAACAAAAGTGTTTCGTGAGACGCAGGTCGCTTAGAGAAGCAAGTATAACGACCAAACAACCAAGATGTATTTTGGTACACCTGGAATGTAGATAGTAGTCGTTTCGACGGTGACGACTATCTTGATAGGTCGATTTGTCGACTGGAGATAAATTGATGTGTAGCAAGGGTGGTCAGGGTAGGAGTGCATGGATTTGTGCAAGGTGTGTTGATGCAGGAATGTGCATGTGAGGGTAATACGAGATAACTTTTGCCGAATGAGCATTCATCATCTTGCACTAACCCACTTTCATCCTCCATGCTAAAAGAGAAACACCATCCCATGACCAATGAATTCCATCGCTCGCAAAACGGTAGAGAAGAACAAAAAGCACAACAGCACAAGACACCCACTCAACGCCCTCGTACACACACAGAGAATCCCAGATTCCCTATCAGATGTGATGCAATGAGTCCATGATTTCACTTCACTAGCTTATGACTCTCATCCAATAGGACCGCGTAATCGATTGACGATTCACGTACGCGGTATCTGCTGACTCTGTTGTTGATGTTGAAGCGAAGACAAAGCGCGATTTCCACTCCCCCCGCCAGCCATTGAAGCATCTACAACGTTTCTCGGCGTCTGATGTTGTTGGCTTTGACCTTGATAATCAACCCCTGTACCCGAAGTGCCGGCGGCAGTCGCGGAACTATTTTCAAGATAATTCGATAAGTCCCATGAGCCTCTAGCGCTTGCTGCTACGGCTGCCGCATTTCCAAGTTGTGCTTGATATTGTTGATGTGGTGTAGGCATGTGATGCGTAGTTCCTTGTGGCCAATGACTTGATTCTTGTGCACCATGTGGTACTGCGATTCTCAGATCAGGGGGACCACCTTGAAATCCTATGGATTTTTGGCTTTGCGGTGAAATTGCTCTTTGTGCGGGAATATTGGAATTGTAAGAAGTAGAAGTTGTTGACCCTGAGATCGATCGCGGTGAAATTCCTCCATGATGATCACTCGTGTACGGTAAACCTGCAGATGAAGCTTCCGTAGCGTAACCAGTGGAGCTCACAGGTGTCAGAAGGGCAGGAACATGTGTGGGTGGGAGAGTTGAGGCAGGACTGGCGGACTGCGATTCATTGTTAGTATTTAGTTCGAAGCAAGAGACAAGTAGAACGTGATGCGTGCTTACATATTTGCTGATGATTTTCTTCAAAGCGGGACCTAAATCCTTCCAGTGAAAGACCTTGACATCCTTTTCAATATTACGTGGCTTAGGGTTGGGGAACGCCATGATGACTTTGAAGAATTCTTCGCTGTCAGGCTTTCCTTTAGATACAGTTGCGGGTCGGAAACCTTCCAGATTTCTCCGAATTCTGTTCTTTTCCTCTACCGTGAACTTTGCTGCGACTAATGATTCTAAGAGAGTAATAGTATCCACGCTTGTGACATAACAATCATTCTTCTCTTCCCAGTATATGCAGCTGATTACAACGGACTGAGGCGGTCGCTCATCGGCTGAAATAGCGTTGAAAGTTGTCGTAATTGTGCAACCAGACTGTGATCGCTTGAATTGAACCAGCCGCCTCTTGGATTCCCATTCTTCTGCGGTCCAATTGTTTACCATCATATCACCCAAATCTCCACTAATTTCCAATTTCGCCTTATTTGCGTACATTGGGTAAGGATTGTACGTATGACCTGCATGAGGTGTGGCACCCGGACTTGAGGATTGTAAAGTCGAAGTTCTTATCAAGGCTGGGTTGCCAGGAGACGGCAGAGACGACATATTTGATCGCTGCATTGAATTTGATGGTAAACCAGGGCTTCGCGCCATACTTGAGCCAATCGTTGCATAGCCAGAATTCCAAGTAGATACATGCGGAGAATGAGCTTTCAGGGTGGGTGGTGAGGCTGTTGAAGAATTCCCATATCCATAGCCCATATTTCTAGGCGCTGATTGGGTTGAATAGGCACCAGATCTATTGTACTGAGGCATCATACTACTGTAGGCAGAAGTTGCTTGAAGGTATGGTGAGTATGAGGATGGCGAGCCGTCACTTGATGAGAATGCGTAAGGAAATTCCTCTTTCGGCTTTAGCTGTTGTGAGTTTCTTTTGGGTGGGCTTCTCATCAATTCAGCGGATTCAGTTGAGATCTTTCGCTTCCTGTTTCCATCAAGTGAGTGTACGTCACTTTCGAAAGTGAAATCCCCAACATCGACCTTGGAAATAACATCTCCGTCACCTTCCATAAACATCGATACTGGTACTCTAGAAGAGGACCAATTTGTAGATGCGAATGGAGGAACTTCACAGGCCACAATATAACTGCAAACTCCTCCGGATTGGTTCATTTTTCTTACTGAAGCCTGGCATTTTTGTTGTCCAAACACCAAATAAAATGTCGGCGAGTTCGAGGTTAATAGCTCGTACAAAGTGGTTATGTAAACGCTCACTGGAGTACCCTGGCATCCCCGCTGAGGCGAGAACGATGTCACTTCGGGTATCGGCGTAGACCCAACATTCAAGTAAGGTCCCGCTTGCTCATCATAAGTGGTACGTGTGCTACCCGGTGCATAACCTAGTGGAGTCATCTGCCCAGCATTTTGGTAAACTGGTGCTGGAGTAGATGTTGGGATTGAAGACTGCGTTCCATATGAAGAAGTTTGGTATGGAAATGCATTCTCTGGATATGATCGTGCAATTTCGTAGCCTACTTCGAGGTTAGTGATTTCATGGTTCGCATATCAGTAGACAAGATAGATAGCGGTTCTTCGCCGTACTAACCATGAAGCTGTGGTGGTTGCGACTTCCCGTAGGCAGACATTGACAGAATATCTGTCGGGGAATCCGCCCGGGGCACAAGGGCTCCCTCGTACCCTCCTTCGTGTAAGGCTGTAGTCTCTGGTGATGGATAAGTTTCGTCAATTATTATCGGTCTACCAGAAGATAGGTGTTCGGACTGTATGAAAAGCATTGCATTAGCAGGAAGAATATCTTGGGAAATGTGAAGGTTATAGAAATACACGTACGTCGAACAAAGTGTAAGTTGAGTAGGCCAGCTTGGCGGTGGGAGAAGAACAAGGCTAAAATATGATATAGACACCAAAAGATGACCGAATAGAAGCTTCCACAAATTGAGAAGTTCTACTGTTGAATATTGAGAGTATTGTAGAAGGTTTGGTCCATGGAAATCGGAAGAATCTTAAAGTGTTGAAGTCTTGAAGGAGAGCGAGAACTTGAGCGCTGTTACGCTGCTTATCTATATGAAATTTCGAGAAAATGAAGTATAATCGGTCAGAGAACTCTCGATGAAAGTGGAGTCTCTTGAAAAATAAACTTAGGTGCAAAAGTATTGGGTGGATAATGGTAGTCCGTTAGATAGATCTTGGTACCCTAGAGCTTTTAGGTAGAGTGGCTCCTTTTCTGTTTCCGATATTGGGAAAAATTAAAGTTCGATCGGCAACGACTAAGGGCGATTAATGATGAGATGCCGAGTTTAAGTAAGAGAACTTGGGTAGAACCGGCTAGTCGAAGAAATAGTTTCAGAGCTGAATGCTTTCTCAACAACGCTTGTTTCCAAGATCTTGACTAGCGATCTTGAGATACCGCGCTCTAGAAATAACTAGGGCAAAGGCGTAAATCGTCTGAACAAAGTCTCGGGAGCATGAAACTAAAATAGTGAGTGTCGATAGCGATTCTAAAGGAAACTCTGTGGGTCAATCAGCCTGAGTACCTTTACAAATGGTAAAGAGAGCAACAATATTCTCAAGATGGCTTGACGAGGGCGTTCATAGCTTAGTCGCATTCATGGTGAGGGTAGGGTGCAGGCACGTACAGGACAAAGAATTTGAAGGTTCTTGGATGTTCGATAGGATTTACGAATTGCCAGAAGATATGCAGCCACCCGAATGGTCGAACCTTTTAAATGAACCTGTTCGTTACGAGGAAGATGTCAGTATTCGTAAATCAGAAGCATGCTGTCATGATGAATGTTCTCCTGACAAATCGTTGAGAAAGGGGGTGTAGTAGTGAATAGGTAGTAAAGTAGCATGTGCACATCAAGAAGTGTATACCAACTGTAAAGCGATAGCCTAGTGTTAAGGTTGCGTGGTGATTGAGGTGAGGGTTATGAATACACCATCCTAGTTCCGAATATAGAATAGCACATATGACTTCCCAGGTGCAAGGATGGGGAAGGTGTGAGAATCAGAACAAATGAAAGAGGTAAAGCGTGAAATACATACAAATGGTGGGTCTAGAAGGCACTTTCAGGTTTTATGAGTAACTCAAGTAACTTTTCCTAGGCAAAGAAGAATGGCAGTAGTCAGCTAAAAGAGTAAAGCGTGCGTGTGGCCTTTCTCTTGATTGCCCAGATCCCGTGGATGGTGCAAAGGCGGCTGATGGCTGATCTGCTGAATGTGGTCACACCAATTTCAACGATACAGGAAAATGCTTCAAACGCCTCGAAAAGGCTGGGCCAAACCAGAGGGTTTTTTTCTAACTGGTTTTCTTACTCCACAACAGAACGCGATCAACTCCGTTTACCGGCTTCTCGGTATAGTGTCGAACTATGATATACTATTTTCTGGCTCTAAACTTCATCCGATCGTGTATTGTGTAAATTAAAAAACGTTTGACGTGTTGTTTGGGATGAAAATGGAGGCTTCGAACGGCAGGATTTGGATGCAGGCTAGACACGTTCTTGATATGCGTAGTTGAGTGTGGCTGTTGCCTTCAGAGGATTCGGAATGAGGCAATGATGCTTCGTTGACTCCGAGTCTGGGCAAAGAGCTTTGTGAGGGTTGAGAATATGCGGTCGATATTTTGGTGCAATGCTGCGCAGTTTTGGGTGCTTGCTAAAGCCCTTGAAACTATAGGTTAAGTTGTATTGGGGAGAAAAATGGTTGACTTGAATTATTATGCTGTATATGAGCTATATTCTTAATGCGGAAAGGAAATATATATAAATGGTATAATATAGTAAGGAGCGCGTCGAAATTGAAGTGGCAGTGATCATCAATTAGAATGTTTATCGGAGGTTGAATTTGATGAGCTAGATATGAAAGTTGCGAAGTATGCAAAGCTTTTTCTTGTTAAGAAAAAAAGGAAATCAAGGGCGTTGTAGATTTGTGCAAATGTGTAGAAAACCGAGGTAGGATTAGAGTAGGAACATTAGAGCTCTTCTCGAATTCGATACTGATTCGAATACGGCTTGGGTAAGGGAGAAGGGTGGTGTTGTTTGAACTGAGATGTATAAGGAGTACTAAATCTATGACATGCATTCCCTGATGGAGGGGGTAACGAATACGTTTTCTTGCATACGACCAGGTTTCTTTTTAGGAGTAATAACAGACGTGGAGTAGATTTTGGACGTAGTAGGAAAACTGGGTGATGATTTCTTTAGGTTTGAAGAATATGAAGGCTAGAGTCAAATCTAATCGGCTCTTGTCGTGTGCTTGATTCGATGAAAGTAGATATCGATATACTGTAGGTCGGCGACTGCGGCTTGAATGGAAGAGATCGAAATGTGAATTATACTGTATGCTGATTTGTTCAGAATGTGGAGAGGGAGGCTTTTGGCCGCCAGCTTTGGATTAGATTGGATAGAGATTGCTTGCTTTTTTCTTTCTTTCTTTTTTTCTTTTCCCTTTTCTTTCTTAGGATTTTGGTGGTATGAATATAAAAAAATATGATAGTTAATATTATTTAATTATTATTTTTCAAGAAAAAAGGAAAAAAATTGGTACAAAATTTACAAGAAAAACAATGGTGTGCCAAATTCATGATGAGAATGTGGATGACGGAACTTTACTGTAAGAAGCGGTGACATTTATCCCTAGGGAGTGGAATGGGGACAAGCCTACAAGGAAAGCAAGCCCACTCAAGCTCAGGGTTACAAGTTCGAATAGAATTCTAACGAGGACCCTTGTTCGGGAAGGGGATTACACTTTGGGTGTAGGAGAATTTACATTTTTCGGATGAGTTTCCTCTTTCTTACAAGTCCCTGTTGAAAGATCTTTTTATTTTCCTTGAGTTTGCAGGGAATTATATGGGGGCGATCGTTCTATACAAGGGTAATCAAAATTTCGAAAAGGAACTTTTGCCCTGTTCATCATCTTCTACTTGACATTTTCTAATAAGCTTGAGTGCTTGGCTACTTGATAGAAGTATTTCGGTAATCAAGTCGACATGGGATAGATCCACAGGTGAGATGGATGGCCGCGAGATGAGATGTTATTGTCGTACAACTTGCCCAAGCAGTAGCGGCCCCTGCTAGGCCCATCGATTCTATTGCGGCGAAGCTATTTAGTGGATCAAATAGGGCCACGACTAATATAAAAATAGTGACAAATTAGAAGCTTTTCTGCCTCTATAAGCCTTTTGAAAGCCAATGACAACTCGAGGGATCCCTTCTAACTCCCTAGAGCTCTACCCTGTAAACTCTCTTTTCTTTCTTGAGCTTCCCTTGTTTAGAAGCTATTTAGAAGCCACGGGTACAAGAGAATCCACTGTCCGGAATCCCCCAGAACCTTGAACTAATCTACTGCTCCTCCGCTTTCGTAGAACAATCGAATAAGATGAATGGGAATTGTACAGTAGAAAGACAGTAGAACGAAAATCGAATGGATCGATGATGATTGAGGGGCAGTCGTTTCATACTTATTTCGTTTCCAATCAGGGCTATGGAAGTACAGTATTACTTTTTGTTTGGGTTTGGGTTTGATGAAGGGGTATTCTCGGTTGAGCAAATGATGTTTAATTTTATTCTCAGCATAATACAAACAAGCACCACCAAAACCAATAACTTAGCGTTACTCTTCATTATTACGACTAAACATATACATTATTTTCATTTAATCACATTCAGTGTTTCTACTGCAGATTCTACACACATCCATCATATTTTATATCACAACTCGTGGGAAATCCAAGAAGTACGTACACTTCAAAGTCCACGTAATTCTGCCATTCCATATACACTATTCAGAGGTGTACTATAAATTTCCTTCGTACAAAGAATACCAAAAGTGCGGTACGTACCGTTCATTCATGCCCAAATGAAATATTCCGAAGAAATTATCATCTGCCCTCTGGCAACCTACATCTTGCATACAATACTTGCATAAATGAGCGTCACTAGACTTTGTATATACAGTACAAAAGCACCCTTCATTAATATCCATGCTTGGTCAATAGTGAAACTTATTCTTTTTCTTTGCTCGGCACTTGAGAAGATCATTCATTTATCTGACTACTTTGATACCCTGTTAATAACTCATCCCTGGCTATCAATTCCCATCTTTTGATATAGTATCTCGGGTCTATCGATTACTATCTAAGGGCCGACGATCTCATCATCTGAATCCGATTTTAGCTTCTGGTGAGCTCATCGGAATCGTCAATCTGAACTTCATTTACCATTCTCTCCCGTAGTGCTGGGTCTGCTTACTATCGGTCGCGGTATAGCTATAGACAATCCCCTCGGAACAGGCGCTAATACCAAGAGAGTTTTTGCGCAATATTGTACAGCAGCTCGAATTTTTCGACATATTCTCCTAGCAACACAAGCACAAATGACCACTTCACCGGAGGAAAAATTCCTGCTCATCTCTGGTCGTTTTAATCGCTTTCGTCAGGTTCGGCCCAGAGCTTATCAGGCCAGCGGGATGGGCGTAGGATGCTCGACTCTTTTGGGAACTAATGGCTGTCACTTCTCATGCTGAAAAGCTTGGAGCGAGAGCTGGTGTTCTATTAGGCAATACTCCTGCTGAACTATTTAATCGCGAAGTGGATTCTCCGACCAAAATTGGATGATTCTAATTGAGAATTTCGATGAATCTATTTTCCTCCATTAGTGTAGTTGAAGATGCCCTCAATGATGAATAGGCGTTGGGGTTTTAGTTGACGAATCACGGCAGCACTGTAAAGGCTGCTGCAGACAAAAGATCGACACTTGGATGTTCGGGAGTGTCATAATGTAGATGACCTGAGCGAGTGCTATGCCTAGGTAGGTGTGCATATTGTGCATGTTAAACAGGGCTAGAACAGTAGGGTCACTAGGCACTGGACGCCACAAACGACAGGCCTATTCGGAAAGGAAATCCGAATTCTCATCTTAACAAACAATACGTACCTCTTTTCCCTTTTTGTGCCCGGTGTAGCCAGATTGATAATCTGACCCTTTCCTGGTCGAGTTAAAGAGCTGGGATGGCTAATGGGGACTGTATATCGACTGTTACTCAACCATGGAAAGGCTTCTCAAAACCTTACGAGAAATTCGCAAGCCTCCCGTCGTGACCGTCGGAGCACAGATTAAAATCGTATTCACCGCTGCCGTGAAATCAGAGAGAGGGAGGAATAATTACATTACCCCGTATTTTAGTCTTTCTGATGCTGCAGTGCTTTCTCTTCTTCGTTACACTCACGTATAATTATTTCTTTTGCTCCCCAAAGGAAGCAAAGAGGAATGCATGCGTGTTACAGTGGTCGAAATAATTGCGACCGCCTCCCATCCTCGTAACTCATTATCAATATAACCCGAGTTTTCTCGTCTGCTGTTCAATCATGTGAACTATGAATAGAATACTAAACGATCACAATAAATCGGTCGATCTTCGTAATAAAAATCATAGAATTATAATATCAACATCTTTTCTGACATAATAATTAGAGAACTGACCAGATCATGCGGGAGATTTTCCCAACCTAATCCCAAACTAATCCTAGTCAAGTAGTAAATTCAGGAGACGTGAATGAGTCTCCCTTTGGTCGTTTAGATAACTACTTCGTACCATTGGATGAACACCCTTGAGATCAGTCGTGGCTGTGCTTGTTTTGAAATAAATTGACTCCTCTCGTCTGGTAGGATCGATGGGGATTGGACAGCTGCTTATAGATATTAGTTTTGCAAGAAGAAAGAGTACTAGAACGTGATTAGTCATGGGGAACAGGTATGAAGGAGAAGAGAAATGGAAAGCTGCTTTTACATAAAATCATAATTCCAATCTTACCTCCTCGTTCGAATTTTGGATTGTACAATACTGTATACATGAAGCGATCAGCAATGTAAGTAGAAATGTTGTCATTTTAGACGTGATGTCGGTCTGTCCAGTTTCATATGTTCCGCTTCAGGGGCGGTATCATCTTGTTAAAGAATATTCCCTCATTCCTATCAAATTTTGAAATGGACTCCCTGTTAAGTCTGCCTGTCTCTAAAGGGGCAACAATCTAGGGCTCTCTCCACAAGAATATCAAAATGCAGCCACAATCAAGAAGCTCAACTTTTTTGCTTTTACTTGCTAATTCAATTACATTCCCTTGCTCGCCATTTCCATGCATTGACTTGAAAAGCCTTCCAACGTTCATTTTGCTATCAACCCAATATCTATCGTATTTTCCAACAAGCACCAACGCATTTCCAGGTACCAAGGGGCAATAAGATTTAGGGCCTGAGCCTGATCGTTCATTCGACAGCTCGCGAGTTAATTATACAATCCTAAAACTAGCAACTAACAGGTCCAACTTTTCATCTTCCTTTGAGCGTGGCTTCAATAGTTTGAATGGTTAAAAACAGCCATTAAAATAACAGTATATTGGGTGTTTCCTTGCTTCATCGCATAATCAATATCAATCATTCATAATCACTGGGCTCGAGATTCCGTGACTCCATCGTTGTAGTACACGATATTGTCGAATCCATCCCATTGTTGTACTCGTCCTACCTCATGCAAGGTCCCATACTCATATCTCATTACCGACTTGCCTCGAAAGCTAGATTGGCCTTTCGGGTGTGATGTGAAATAAAGTTACGATCATCTACTAGGTTTTTCTTGTGCTACCTACGCTTGTTTTCTATCATGCCACTGAGCAGGCCGGGGCTCTACTCGTCGTTTGTGGCACCGAATCACTGGACGAACACCACCCCATACACAACAACGTTGACGAGTGGTCCAATGAATCAGATGGAGCCACGATACCAAACTTGCAAGGCTCACATAACCTTCCTTCATAATAAAATTCCAATCTTTACTGCGCCGCCAAATTCTTGGCGGATAGATTACAATTATTATAACCTTCTCTTTCAATCTATCTCGTGGTTATTTTCTTTGCAATGTATAGCTCATTCAACTAAGCGCGCCTTCTTGAGGTTCCAACACAACACTTCGATTACTACGCCACCAAGGGAAGCTCCGTGTAATTTCCCATATGGGAAGCTGCATGACCTACTGCCTTGCACAAGACTTTTTTGTTTCTGAGAAAAGTCGGTCGGCACCATCCGGGCCTTAATATACTTCTGGCAAATACGCCAAGAAGAGCCATAATCGATTTTCATTTTCAGCTCAATACGACGATTCCCGTCAGCTGGTTCATTTCTCTTTGTCTCCATCTTGTTGCATGATCTGGCTATGATGATGCCTCTTTTTACTATGACTGTGTTGATACTTACTAGCAAAGAATATAAGCTCAAAAGGCTTACTCCCATCTTCGATTCTATTTGTGTTTTCTCTTCGATGCATGGACAGGTAACAGGGCCTTACATCCTTGTACTACAGCAACATCTTACCAACCACGGTTCTGGATCCTTATTTGATCTTTTTACCCTTGGCTTACTGCATGAAGCCGAATTTCGGTTCCTGGTCGTCGGGTTGATCACAATTTCATGTACGCGCCTGTTGGCAAAATGTTGGCCTAGACTATTTTCATCGCCATTGTGCTGCATAACATCTAAAACAGCAAGCTGAGCCAACGAAAAACCTTGCTTTGTAAACGATCAAAAACTAAACTGTTTGCGAAAGGGAATAAGCAAAGTAAAGGACGCTTTCCCTGTCCTGTACGAAGACTCCACGTGGCGAGGACAGAAATGGAAATTGATGACGATAGAATATGGATGTGTTCCCGCGTCCGCCACGTGGATTCAAGGTCAATATCGAGAATTCAACAATTTTCCCAGGCTGTTCTGGGTGGAATTATAACGGGGAGGAGGTGTTATACGAGAGAAAATTTCAAGGGCGGGATGGGTACACGGTATGTGATCAGCCTTTTCTTTCCTGTCCCCTTGGCATGTGCATAGATGATTGTTGGACGTCCTTAAGTGGAAGAGACTTTGAAGCATAACCGTCTGCACGGGATAGGGAACAAGGCATTGGGTTAATAAATGATGGAGTGCCACCAATATTCCTTGGGATATTGCGGGTAGCTTCCCGTGGAGAATGACTCGGCTTACTGCGGCGGAACGCGAAGATATAATAAAGAGAATAAAAGTACCACGAAGTATTGAGGCTCTTAGCGACAAAGGCGACTTGAGAGCATCAGAGCCGGTCGCACATGCGAGTTCTGGATGATCGGTTAGTAGGTGTCAAGTCAAGTAATCATTCGAGGGCGCATTTGCAAATACAAGCCTTTGAAGCAAGTGCTGGATAAGGGTAGAAAGGGCAATTTACAGGTCTATCAGATGAAGAGAGCATCGGGGCGATGGTATACGCGTCCTTGTTTACTCCATACATCATGTATCTTTTTTTGTGAATGATGAGAAGATCTTAATTCACTACTAGGAAAAGGACTCGAAAGCCTGCCATATAAAATCGCATGATTATCCATATCCTCGAGAATTTTGTTCCACGTCTGTTTGCTCAAGACTCGCTGAAGAATTGCACGCTCTAGAAACGCATGCTTCGAAAAACAGAGAAATTTATATATGCAACGAAGCATCACACTCACTCTTACTGGCTACTCCAGGGCATTGTGATTTTATTTTTGTCTCCGCTAGATTTATTGCGATATTACTCACTGCTTTGAAGAATCGAAATGAGATCAGCGAGAACAGTAGATGAGATCTACTCAGAAGTATCATCACATTATCTTGGTCACCTCAAAGCTACCTATGTACTTCCGAGGTCGCAGGCAAGTGAATGCGAAAAATACTTGGTAGAACTTGGTGGTACTTTTTCGTGGTGAAGTTTCATTTCCGGCAAAATGCCATGTATGTTCTATCCAATAACACTCATGTAAGATTCAATTGAGGTTTCCTCACGGGAGCTTCAAAAATGGGATTGTCGGTCTGCAGGAAGAGGATTATTGAATCAATGATCTTTATCAATCTCATTCTCATTGTTTCAATGTCTCGAAAGAGTCGGCGATGATAAATTTATGATGAATGATGAAAGAAACATCACCGGGTTGATGGAAAATAATCTCGGAACTCCTGAGATATTTAAATGTCAATACACCATCTAAAATACGTGTGGCAGCAGAATATCAGAAGCATTTTCCGTCCCTTCATCTCTATTTTAATCAAATATTAAACAATTCTCACCCACAAAACGCAATACAACCTCATCTCTGGGCATCGCGCGGTTCCCCAATCCCACCCCCATCAGCAAAAGAATTTCCCGGGAAAAAGCACGAACCGCACCCAACCACGGAATATAAGATGTGATAGCGGAGTGCGGGAATCGGAATCTTACTCTGTGGATTTCTTCATTTAATTATTATTTGCCGATCACAGTCGTAGTCACTATCACATTGCATGTGCAGATAATATATGTGTGTGAGCGAGGGAACATGGTTTAGACGTGGAGTCCGGGGGCCATTTCTCTTTTGGGATAGCAACGCTGTGGGGGCGGGAATTGCGGGGATCTTGATGGTGGCGGAGAGACGACATGTGGTGATGTGTTTTTTGGAATCTTGGCGAAGGGAAGAGGGATGTATCTTTTCGTTAGCTGTTAATGCGAACATATACTGTTGAGCGATGGTTGAAGTTGAGTAAATATATTTTGTTCTGTACGACCCCATGAAAAAGGTGTTATTATCTAGTATCAATGAAGCCTCTTCTCACTCATTTGAGCCTTAAATTCGTGTAATCTTGAAAGAGTCTTGTCTGAGGTTTGTGTAAACTATCCAAATCGCAAAGGGACCCCTTCAGAACACGCAATTCCGTCTCATTCCCTACATCCATCAATCTCGTCGTGTACTTCATGACTTGCCTAAACACTTGCTACTTGCTGACATCCATCCGTGTTGGTGGTAAGTCATATACGTTTGGTGAGCAGCTTGGAGTTGCATACGTCAGATGCTGTGACTGATCATGTTTTCGCCAAGTGTTTTCTTTTTGAAGAGCTTCTGAAAGGATTTCTCTGTCGGCCGGATCAGCGTTTGCAACACGTTCGCGATCGGACTTGTATTTTGAAATGCTGTTAACGATGGGCAGATAAGATACCCATAAATTTTCTTTCGTGACTTCAGTGCTCCAGATCTCCCCTTTTTCCTCAGAATGTTGAGCAGCTTTTACAGCCAAGCGATCATCAACCAGCAGACATATTAAGCATTGTGCCAGTAACTTTCCCTCCTTCATGCAGTGCCTTACCGACTCTATCGCGTGCCATAGTTGCAGTTACAACAGCAAGTCCTTCATCTAAGATTGTCCAGCTATTATTATCTTCGTCGGGTCGATGCGTAATTCCTTGGCATCTTTAGATGTATATTGAAGACCATAATAGCAATCCGTTAGTGGAGTTTGGGACTGATGCTCGCCATGGGTCGGTCGACAACCCATGGTTGAGATTATAATATCAAGTTGGTTGATAACTCGAAGAAGAAAGCGTCAAGGGGCCTGTCACTCATGGAAGCGTCACCGTGAATTAAGTATATTGCGAGTTCAAGGTTCAAATCATGCGCAGGTTGGTAAGGCTCTTAAATCTAGAGACATGCTAGGAAATCAATAGTATAGGACAACAAATGATCTGTGAAAATGAACAAGTTGTACTCGTAATCAAGATTCATTTTAGCAAATATTTGAGCGTCAGGAAGACGATTCTTCACAACGCCTAAATGATTCTCTGGGAGTATTTGTTTTTTGTTCCGTAATTTGTATAATCTTACATTTCAATTAGCAAATCAAATGAGGAAAGAACTATAGCGACCCGAAGAATAATATTAGTATAATTACAATCTCTTACAATCTTCGTGCATAAAATCATCTGAGATAAGAAGGATAGAAGCAACTTATTATCTGAGATTGATCTGCTACTTTTAAGTTTAGCAGTTCGCTTGAAATGAAGCTCCTGGAGCTATATACATTTGAAGAACGTACCTAGTGTAAAACTGTGGCGAGAAATTGCCCCTTGTGTAGAACAACATATGATGATGATAAACAAAATTCAATTATTGAAGTGAATCATATACACAAGTAAAATCTATTCCTTTAAAATATCTCAACAAACTTAACTGGGTATAGTACTACTCTAAAAAAATAACTCCTCTATTTCCATCGCGCTCCCTAGAGGCAGCCTGTCTGATTTTGATGCGAACTTTCACAATTTGAAAAGCATATAACATTCTAATGAATCCAGAATCTCGAACGACATCAACTTTCTAATGAGGTTCGACAATCGAAGGTTCCAACTAACGGATTGTATTGCGGTTCATTTGAACCCCTCAATCCATCTCCTAACCATCTCGCAATCCCACCTATCGGATCTCTTCTCAGCTAGCATCCCCTTGATCCCCTCTGCCATCTCATGATTCTCAAATCCGGCTGGATATTTACCCGATTTGATATTATTTAATACGATATGACGCTCAGTGCGAGTAGTAAAGGGAGTAATTAGCTCAAAAGC
Source organism: Sclerotinia spermophila (assembly GCA_038090695.1). Taxonomy (NCBI): domain Eukaryota; kingdom Fungi; phylum Ascomycota; class Leotiomycetes; order Helotiales; family Sclerotiniaceae; genus Sclerotinia; species Sclerotinia spermophila. The sequence continues at coordinate 32,468 of JBBMOJ010000258.1, read as the reverse complement.
TATTATTCCCAGGGCATAAACATCTAACTTGGGACAAACAATGGCTGACTTTCCCGGAGGCATATAGAGCTTTGTGCCTGCTTGCTTTGATCCAAGCCGAGAAAGCTGTGTGGAAGGATTAAGCTCTAAGGCTCTTGTAGAAGGTCCAGCAGCAGGAGTAGCTGTAGTTTCAGCAAGTTTAACTGCTAATCCAAGATCGCCAATGCAGGGCGTAATGTAGGCTTTGTTTTGATCGGCAGAACCAGTACAAGTGGGACAGGCGCTTCTGCTAACGTCTATTAGGTCATGCGAGGGAACAAATGCTTCAAGGTCCTTCTTGGCGGATAGGAATATATTGGCGGGCTTCAGATCTCTATGGATCAGGCGTTTTGCGTGGAGATATTGGACACCATTAAGAATGGCACCTAGGATTCTGATTGTGGGAAGTGTATGAAAGCAGTGGCGGATGGGAAACTCGTGGCCTGGTGGTGGTGTATCTGTTGAGATATACTCCTCTAATGTGAGAGGATAGACAGTAAATCGGATGTATAGAATGCGAGCTCGGTTGTCTTGTGGAGTGATGGTATTGACATTGGCGTTACCTTCGTATTCTTCGTCTCCCTCTTCACTTTCCTCTGACGACTTTCTGCTATATCTTGTAGTTGTTGCATCTGAAACATCAAAAACAACGCCGCATTCACCACTATCTATGAGGGCTTGATCGCTGCTAGTTCTGCCCCTTCTTTTGTTGTCTTTCTCCAGTTCTTTCTCCATGTCCAAACGCAAGTCATTCATGCCGAAAGTGGGGTCCTCCTGCATTACAAGTTCATCTTCTGATTGTTCTACTTCACTCATAGACATTGTAAGATAGCTTGACTCATCCTCAGCATCCATTAGACATCGTGTTGACGGAACAATTATATTGCCCATCTCAATCCAACAACCATAGTAGTTGACAATATTGGGATGTTTATGTTCAGCCAATGCTTTTACCTCAGATAATAGTGCCGCTGTATCAACCTTGCGCAGCTGGTCCGGTGTGATGATGACCTAAAGAAGTCAGCAAGAGAAAATCTCCACGAATTTGAATTGTTTAGGATATTCAACAAAATTGAGATGTTCAACACTTGTTATCCTGATATAGTTGAATACTCGAACAACGACAAATGCTATGATCAAGGGGAGTATGTTATTCTTACTCACCTTCTTGATAGCACATTCTAGATTATCAACTCTGTGTTTCACTCTATAGACTGCGCCAAACCCTCCTTTGCCCAGCAAGCTAATCTGCTCCCATTCTCTGTTGTAAATTGACCTGTACTGAAAAGGATTTGCAGTTAAAGCAGCGGACGAGAAAGGATTCTTGGGAATCATTGCACGGTTGAGATTTTGCGGCTGATCGAAACGGGACATTCCGATTGATGAGTTAGATGTTAACGGAAGAATGGAATTTTGGCTAAAGGTCGAATTTTGTACACGCTGTGATGCACTTTGAGACAGAATTGCATCGAATGTTGAGAGATAGCCTTCACGTAGACTTGCAAACTGCCGACTGGCAAGCTCATCTGCTCTGGGAAGTACGCCTGACCTGCGAAGCTCACCAGCCATATCGCTAAAAAGGCCCTGAGCCAAACGTTGAATATCTGGATGATTTTCTGGCAATTGGTCACCTGGTCCCCGAGCAGAGTTTAAGGTGGTCAAAGCTTGTGCTTTACATCTTGCCTCGATCAAGGAGAGGTAGAAAAGAGTGGATTGCTGGTTGTTTGATTGTTCAATTGGCAATAGTACATCGTCAAGTCTTGTGAGAGCTGTAGAGGGAAGTTGTGGAGGAAGGTGTATATCCTCGGTGGATGAATCATATTGAGATTTTTCATCCGTTGTCTCCTCGTCACTAGAGAAGGGTTTTCTGTTGCCAGTGGAAGACATTTTATCCTTGGACGATTTTCAATATCAAACTGAGGTCTGAACATTGAATTGCTGATATATAACCCACGAAGGAATTGGACAATAAGTGTGATGTAGGTTTGGGACAAGAGCCAACCAAGTACGTGTTATGTCTTTCCTATACGTGTCTATTTGACTCTCAATTGATCTTTCTGCTTTACTTGGAGAGTGTCAAGCAAAGGGTTTGAAGGACAAAGTGCAGACCGTAGACCCCCGTATGAATCTGCCCCCAGCTCTAGAACAGTCATCGAAGCTTCTGTCCAATTCTGGAGTGGATTATGGCTGTGCCATGGCACGTGATATGCCATTGAGAAAAGTCAGGTGGATCGTGGCGGTGAAACACGTCAATATTAGAATCACGGTTTGGGTTTTGGGTTTCCTTATCACAAGAAAGATATGTCTCGAATGTTCAAATGAACCCGTATTGAAACATAGCAACGCAAGACTTCGCTCATGTTACAGAAAAGTTAAGTTGCGAAATCCTTGCAAGGACTATCAAGCTAGTTGGCTTTAACCATTTGTCGCCAGATCAGATATCACTGGCTGTTTTGCGGCAGTCTTGTTCGCGCGTTGTGACGGACATAACGCATATGGCTGCGTCGAGTGGCCTGTCTCACGTTTGAGGTTTGTGGTTGGAGAACTAAAGACGGTCATCTGGTTCTTAGCCATTGACAGGGTCGACAAGGACCTATCAGGAAAGCACTCGTGGTGAATGCATTTCTTAACGATAAGACGCCTTGCATTATCATCCTATTTCACAACGCTCTTCAGACGACCTTGCCACACTCAACTGAGTATCAGCTGGAATGTCTGTTTGGAGACGTAAGGTCTTTCTGCCAGTGAAGAACATTTCTTACGTCCAGCAAACGCCGCGCTGACGGATTGATGGTAGACATACAGACGACTTCATGACATCCTATCCGTTTGATACCTTCGATGGTGCGGATAGCCTTTGATGACATCAATGAGCAATTCTACCAGCTATTGATAGAAGATAGAGCACACCATTTTTTATTCTTCATTGTCACACCACTGCACTCAGTATACAAGAATCGCTCTTCACTACGAACACCACTCGAACAGCTTGCAGCACGTGGTTGTTTCTTCCGCTGAAGGTTCATGGTTGATAGTGATCGAAGCATCTTGGAGCAAGCACCTTGGAGCAATCAATCATCACTCGCTGCTGAACGGATTCCGGTGACACATAGAGACTCCGTTCTAGCCGTATTGTTAAATGCCTTATATTTTTCAACAAAGAACAGAATTTACAACAAACCATTGTTGGGAATGAATTTAGTCATCTGCCCAAGAATTATACATATTTAGTATTAATTTATCTTGCACGGGTCTTCCGTTTATCTTATTCGTTCACCACAATCATCAACGTTCAGCACCTCTATTGTCCAAGGCTCGATCCTAGGTCACATATTAGAATTCCTCAGCAAATCATGAGAACACTTCCGTGGAAGAGAAAGGGTGCTTCGACTGCACTAACCCTCCCAAAAAAGACCATTGCGTCGGTCGGCAAATCTACGAAACGCCCTCGTGTTAACGCTTTCCCTCCTGACAGCGATGATGATTCTGGCCATCCGCCTAAGCACATCAGAGCCACAAGCCATAGTGTGTGCCCTCGTGAACAGTGCTCTGATTATCTTGCTAATTCTGACCAAGGTCGTGAACCATCTACATCGCCCCCACCAGAGCCTCCCACTGAAAGGTTTGTTATATTTTATGATCTATGCATATGTTGCTAATCAGTTAGTAGTTTCATGGTTGAAGGTCGAGAGCATGACGATAAATATCGTATCGTCGAAGACGAATTACTGACAGTTGCAAAGACATTCACTGTACATCTACACACAGCCGAATACAAAAGACTTGGAAAAATAGCCAAAACACGAAATGCTGATGCTATCAATTCTATTTCAAGGCCGGTGGTCGGCAGAATGCCTGATGCAACAAGGCGTAAAGCTGAAGAAGTTGCAATGTCAAAAAATCAGCGAAATGTTTTAGAGAAATTCGTTAGTAAAACGAAAGATGGTCTTCCTGATGATAGTGATGAAGAAACTTTGCCCTTCGTTGGAACCTCACTTTATGGTCTGATGAGAAGTCCGAAAAAAAGAGGGATATCACTCATGAAACGTTCTTCTCCAACTAAAACTACAAGAGCCGCTGCAGGATTTCGCAATCCCACTAAAATGCAAACAGCACAACGCGCGTCTCCTCCAATTATCAAAAATAAGACTCAAATTGTGGATCTGGACCTAGATGCTACAGCTTCCGAAGACGACGATGATCTTGATGCACCTATCTCGGCTCCAAAGTTCACATCCTCTAGACACATTACTAAGACAGATGCTTTGGTTGCTAAGTCAGAAGTCAAATTACCGACGGCGGCAACCCCTAGTAGTCTGCAAAGTTCGAGGACCTCTTTGCGTCTCGGTGCCAATGTTTCTAGATCTGCCAAGTTTCCAATCGCTAGTCCGTCCTCTCATCCATCTACCACTCAAGACAGGATAGCAAGACGAATTGCGCATACGAAACTTAGAACAAAACAGGGCGATGAAGATAAAAAGAAGCTCGACATTATACCGACATTTTTATGATTTATGAACGATCATATGTCAAAACTATCATCACGGTTTTGTATCACATGTGATTCACGGGCTTCGTTAGAAGCTTCATTAGTGGGGCTATGAACTAAATGGTTTATTACTTTAATTGCGACGACAAGAATCTGTACACATTATGATGCCTTGAAAGGCGTCTCGTATGGTGCTTCAGCTTGTGGTGTTATACGCGCAAGATGTCTGCGTGCTCCACCCGACCAGTCAACAAGGGCCGTATGGGTTGCCACTCTGTTGTCCCACACGACCACAGTCTTTGGTGCCCATTTGACTCTTACGTGAAAATCGGCACCCAATGCAATATGGTCGTACAAGAAATTCTACGAAACAGTTAGATCATGGTTAATATGGTTGTCAATACTGGGGAGGATATTACTAATAGTACATCGCTTTCCTCTTGTTTGAACCCTACAATTTTTCGAGTGACTTGAAGAGAGGTCAGTGATGAGCACACCAAGCGGATATCGCGTATACTTACATTGCCTGTTGACATACAGTGCCTTTTCTCCAGTCACAGGATGCGTTCGGATAATAGGATGAACGTTCACCACAGGCTCCCTACGAGCAATTCCATTCCTATAGCGAGAGGCATTCACTTGCTCAATCCCTGAGTGTGTCGCAGAAAGTACGTGCAGACGCTCTTTGAATGCATCACTGAGTCGATTATATGCCTCGACACCATTGGCAAATAGGGTATCTCCTCCGGTTTCTGGGACGTCAAGAACATATAAGAAAGTTGTTCCTGGTGGCTGCTTCTCATATGTGACGTCTGAGTGCCATGCTACACTATTTGTTCGAGTCTCGAAGAAGCTATCAGTTGTTTTGTCACCAGCTGCTCTGTGTACTAGGTGAACTTCAGGATGACCAGCTGGAGCACCAGATGTGGGGTGAATATGAGGTCGTCCGAAATAACTGCCATACTTGATAGCTTCTGCGATTGGCAGGTCTGCAAAGTCTTGATCTCTGAAAACTACAACCTTTCTCTCTGCGACAAATCGAGCTAATTGGTCTTTACCGGCATTGCTCAACTTGCTTAGTTGTACACCCTTGATTTCTGTGCCCATTGCGGGCGTCAATTCAACTGCCTCAACACCTGGTGGAAGTAGTTCTGGATAGGTTGTATCGGCATCCAATCCATGGTCTCTGTGCTCAAAAGACTCAAGAGGTGGGTATGTAACATCATCCCATGTCGGAAGATAATGTGGATACTAAGAATAGGTATCAGCATCAGAACTATTTCACTACTTGCAATGAACTATGAAGAATATATACCGATGCAGCAGCAAATTTGCCAAGTCCTTTCTCTTCGGCTTCTTTGTCGAACGACGTGGGAGCAAGCTCTTTATAGTTTCCAAGCTCATCGCGACTAAACCTATCATTTACAGACTTTTTGACTTGAGTTGGAAGAGTAACTGTTTCAGTTGCTGAAGGCGCCATTGTGTTGTTGTGGTTTTCCAAATGTTGGATGTAGAAATTTGACTCATTTGTGCTCAATCGAACAGGATTTGGAAGGGCTTTAAATACGTCTGGACATAAGATATTTCCGCAAGGTCAATATACTTCATTCGCCAAACCTACCATATTCAACCTGTCAAATGCTTGATAACGACATCACACATGGTTCTTATTGGAGCTTGCTCCTCAATGGTCACTCCGCAAGATCTTATCATAGATAACAATTGAATGGCAACACACTCAGGACACCCAATACGCAAGCAAAGACATAAGACACGCAATTCGGTTTAGTTGATCGCTGAGATAATAGAGTGGTTATTGGTCGATGAATGATGGTGCAATTGTGCTGAGCAATCACGAATGTTGTTTGGGGAATATGATAGCGGAGTGGATATAACGGAAACAGAGAAGTAGATAGTTATATTTACTCGTCAATTATAGAAATGATATGTACCTGAATCAAGATGATCTTTCTACACATCTAGGATCACCATCTCCAGATTCTCTATCGACTACTCCAGCCATACGGAAAGCTGATTTTACACGTGACTTACAGCTGATCTTAGTCACGTGTACTTCAAAATATTTCTTTGCTGATGTATAACATTCCAAAATGAATGGAGCAGATTACAAACTCGAAAAATTGATTCGAAGGAAGATGGCCTTTTAACCTACTTTTGGTCACTCCTTATGGCTCATATTCCCTGGGTGTCTGGGTGCTGAGAAATCAATTGCTACTGTGGTTGCTAAAAACACCCGTACTAATCGATAACCCGTCATTCTCTATCGTTTATCTCTGCGGGACAACTTTTTTCTCTTTTATCAAAATCCCACCATCAAAAGAAAAAATACACAAAAAAGCTCGCCATCATGTCTGCTATGGATGTTGACGACGCGCCGGTATCTATTGCCTCCAGATTTCAGACGCAAGAACCAAAAACTGGTGCTACGTAAGTTTTCTTCTTCAGATATTCCTCCAGTCCATGTCACTGATCCTTTCGAAGTATTCTCTGTTGCAACTGTGGCGCTCCTATCGATGGAACAACTTCCGCCGGCGCTCTCTGCTACGATTGCGTAAAGCTTACCGTTGATGTATCGCAAGGTATCCAAAGAGAAGCCACTGTACACTTCTGTCGAGATTGCGAAAGATGGTTACTCCCGCCCCAAACCTGGATTCAAGCCTCCCTCGAATCTCGAGAACTCCTCGCCCTTTGCCTAAAGAAACTTAGAGGTTTACACAAAGTACGAATCATCGATGCGAGCTTTATTTGGACAGAACCTCATTCTCGAAGAATTAAGGTCAAGCTTACCATACAAGATTCGGTATCGGAAGGTGTCGTTTTGCAACAGTCATTTGAGGTCGAATATGTAGTTGCATATCAACAATGTCCCGATTGTGCGAAATCTTATACCGCAAATACGTGGAGAGCTTGTGTGCAAGTTAGACAAAAGGTTCCTCACAAGAGAACCTTTTTGTACCTGGAACAATTGATCCTGAAGCATGGTGCACACAAGGATACTATTAACATCAAAGAAGTCAAGGATGGTTTGGATTTTTTCTTCGCAGCACGAAATTCGGCAGAAAAGTTTGTTGATTTCTTGAACTCGGTCGCTCCTATCACAGCGAAGAAGTCCCAAGAACTTATTTCCATGGACATTCACACATCTACCAAATCCTACAAATTCTCCTTTTCCGTCGAGTTGGTACCCATCTGTAAGGATGATTTGGTTGCGCTTCCAATTAAGTTAGCAAAGTCAGCTGGAAACATTTCTCCTCTCGGTCTTTGCTACCGAATTGGTAATTCTATCAATATACTCGATCCACAATCCCTTCAGACTGCGGAAATCAGTTGCCCTATATACTGGCGCGCGCCATTCAAACCTTTGGCTGATGTTCAGGAATTGGTTGAATTTATCATTATGGACATTGAGCCTCTAGGACCTACAAAGGGACGATGGGCTCTGGCTGAGGCGACCGTTGCTCGTGCATCCGATCTCGGATCAAATGACAAAACCTTCTACACAAGAACTCATCTCGGAAATGTTGTTCATCCCGGAGACTCTGTTATGGGATATATGATGACTGGCACTAACTTCAACAATGCCCAATACGACGCTCTCGAAGAATCCAACAACTATGCATCAAAAATCCCTGATGTCATGCTTGTGAAGAAATTGTACGCAAGAAAGAAGAAGTCCAAGAACAGGAACTGGCGTCTTAAGCGTATGGGTAAAGAAGAAGGAGAAGTCCTACCTAGGAAGCAAGATCAAGAAAAGATGGATAGAGATTATGAGATGTTCTTACAGGATGTCGAGGAAGATCCTGAGCTCAGACAGACACTTGCTTTGTATAAGGCTCAACAGGCTCAAAAGGAAGCGGATGCTATGAGTGTAGCCGAGACTAGTGACGGTGAAGACGAGACACCAAAGATTGACATGAATGAGCTGCTGGACGAGTTTGACGAACTCAATATGAACGATCAACAATGAGTTCAATGATTCTCTCGCGGTTCTTTTATATCCTTGGGTGGCGTTGGTTGGAAACGGCGTTTGAATGTTGCTTACACAACTTAAAATGGTTACGAGATTGGGAGGTATGAAGGGAAAAGAGCATTCGGCTAAGCTCGAGGTAGCAAAGTGATTAGATCAAATCATATATGCTAGTGCACCATCATTCAAGTTTTTCTGTTTTGAATCGCTTCAAATGTAAATGAATGTCTAGCGAATTACAAAGTGAATATCAACCAGGCTTCATCATTTTTCCAGTTGATAATTTCAAGAATCAACTTCCCTGCGAGCCGACGAATTCCTACATTTCTTTTTTTTTGATCTTCATCAAGGAGCATGAGCTCATTCTCGTTTTTATCGATGCGTGGACGGTCAGTGCCATGTGCCCAAACCATGAAATGCAAATGTAAAGTTCCATAATAAACACCAAAGTTCTGATGGTGTAAATCCTACGTTTTTGTAAAGGACGGTTGCACAAAATCATACCTGGTATGGTCAGCAGTTTCAATTAGATACATAAAAAGCAGCAATATTGCAAAAGCAAAGATGTGCACAGGTTGCAAAAAAGCAGAATATAATGCGAGAGGTGCTACCATGGAAATTACGTCGGCAAACATGTGCTCAATTATGGTTGTGTAGAGGGCTGCCAATGTAATGGATGAGGTGAATGCGCGGTGCTTTTCGTGGATGTGTTTCTGGAGGAGAGGATGTTGGATTTTACGGTAACACGGAATCAGTGGAATTCATAGGATGAGAGGGCAAAGAGGAGTTGAGGGATCATTTCTCGAGCAGAAGTGATGACTGGCGATACTGTAGAAAGAGGCCGAGGACGAGTAAGGTAGCTGAAACCTAGCTGGAGGAAGGCATCGAAGACGCATATGATGAATGCGTGTTTGATGCAATGCCATGTCTGGACGGTATTTAGTTGACGTTTGGGTTCGGCTTGGATTCCGTGATGTGCGGAGAAGGAGGGGAAGAGGAGGGATAGGAGGTGGTAGAAGGTACAAGGATCCAAAAACCAACGACCATGGTTGCGATGCTGATTCCTAGTTCGAGCTTCCAGGCTGCTTGGGAATGGCAGAGGGATTCCCATAGTCGCGCTATTGATTGGTAGGAAATGGATAGAAAACTAGGGGAAGTCATGCTGGGCGTACGCTTCAGTTGGATAATATCAACCACTTGAAAAGAACGTTGGGCATATAATATCTTGTTACTTATGTCTCCATCCAGAAAACCTCTCACGGGATATCGTAAAGCATCTTCCGCAACATCTACGCAATCTACGACGCATAATCTTTCCGACCTCTCGGATCAGTTCTGGAAGGAACCCGCATTCTTTCTGCGGCTCGTATTGATAAGGATCTAGTGATATCGATCATGTACGATCAAATAATGTATACTCCTAAGGCCCCAGCTGAGGAACGTGGAAATTTTGATTCTCGGGGTCGCTTTAGATGTTCCTATTGGTGAATTAAGCTAGGGGCCTAAGTAAGATATATCTGACATATCAGACAGAGACAGTTCATTATATCTGATGCCCTGACTTAGAGGACCAATTGAGCTACTGAAGGGTATAGATAGTGTAAATTTTAATTGATGTTGGTTTTGGCCATGATTTCTTTTTCATACATACATACGACTAATTGATTGCTCTTGGATTGGATGAATGCGAATCAATATTTCTCCCTGCGACCTTCAACCAATGATATCGGTAAACCATACGCCCAACACATGGCTCGGAAGTCCATCAGCGGCGCATACATCAGAACGGCACAGCTTGTTTTGTTTACATCAGTGTTTTTTCGGGCGCTCATGCTTTTGAGATTTTCTACTCATGTTTTTTATTTGAATCTTCGAGTAGATGGTTGTTGTTTTCGAAGATAGATACGTGTTATAAACATGTCTCATGGTGATACTATCACTAGCTCCGAACTTTCGACCTCAAGATTTACCTCAATTGAGCCGGAACAGGTAGAGGAAAAGCGTGATCAGGGCCATCGCTTGCCGGAAGATACAGTGAACGAAGATCCTCCACCCTTCAATCCGGGTCTGCGATTTTATTTGGCATTTTCGAGTCTTTGCGTTATCATTCTAGCAGCTGCTCTCGATGCCACCGCGCTCTCTGTTGCTCTTCCCATAAGCCAAACTGTTTCTCTCATCTTCTAATCTTTCCAGTCCCAAACTCTAACAAACAACAGATAATCGCCAAAGATCTCCAAGGAACAGCCATCCAAGCCTTCTGGACCGGGACATCCTTCCTCCTGACCTCCACCGTCATTCAACCAACTTCCGCCTCTCTCTCCCATATACTTGGGCGTAAATTCTCCATCCTAACTTCTGTCACTTGTTTTCCCCTCGGCTCTCTCATTTGCGCTCTATCGCATACTTTCACAGTTCTCCTAATCGGAAGAACAATCCAGGGTCTCGGAGGAGGGGGGATTGTGGCATTAACTGAAGTAGTCATCACGGATATCGTACCCCTGAGAGAAAGGGGAACATGGTTTGGCTTCCAAACACTCATTTGGGCGGTTGGTAGTGTGACCGGACCATTGGTTGGAGGGAGCTTCGCGCAATATGTTAGCTGGAGGTGGATTTTTTGGATTAATTTGCCGATTTGTGGGGTGGGGATTGTGATGACGGTTTTATTTTTGAAGTTGAATAGAAGGGAGGGAAAGATGTTCTCGAAACTGAGAAAATTTGATTTTGGGGGTTGCATCCTGTTGACGGGATCGGTGACGAGCTTTTTGATACCCATTAGTTGGGGTGGTGTCATGTTTGCTTGGAGACGCTGTTTCCTCTTATTTTGGGCATTTTGGGAATGCTGGCTTTCTTGGTTTATGAGAATTGGGTGGAGGAACCGTTGGTTCCATTGGGGATTTTCAAACAGAGAACCGCGATGGTAAATTACATTGGGACCTTCATACAGGGCATTATTATCTGGAGTATTGTGTATGATATTCCATTGTATTACGATGGCGTGAAGGTTATTCACCTACTATTGTCGGCGTGGCTGTTTTCCCGGAAACTTTCACAATTGCACCGGCGGCAATAGCTATTGGAGTGGCGATTAGCAAGACGGGAAGATTTAGATGGGCTATTTGGGCAGGTTGGTCGATTACGGTATTGGGTATGGGGGTGTTGGTTAGACTCGGAAGGGATACGAGTATTCCTGCTTGGATTTTTATGAATATTGTTGCGGGGATAGAGCTGGGAATGCTGTATAATAGGTCTGTTTCATCATGATCTAATATATTTGGGATGTATTGGTTTGAATGGGCATCTGCTGACATTGCTATAGTCTTGCATACGCAACGCAATCCTCCGTCTCTCAAGCCGACGTCGCTTTTCTAGCTGCAATGTACACTTTCATGCGATCATTCGGCCAGGCGGTCGGTGTTGCTATCGGTGGCGTAATTTTCCAATCAAAATTCCTACATAAACTTTCCTCCTACCCATCTCTATCTTCCAATGCTACAGAGTTGGCAAGAGATGCTAGTGGATTAGTACAGATCATTAGAGACTTGCCAGATGATGACCAAGAGAAAGTAATGATCATTACTGCATATGCGGATGCATTGAAAGTGTTGTGGGCCGTGATGGCGGGTTTGGCAGGAATGGCGGGGCTGCTCAGTTTGGGGACTAAAGAGTTAAGTTTGGAGGTGAGATTAGCTGGAGAGCAAGGACTGAGGGTAGATAATGGAGAGAAAAATGAAGCTTAAGATTTGGTGTAATCTGGGTGTTTATATCTCCGAGCAAAAGGCAACCGGATATAATAAGAATGTTTCCATCCCACTAATACCGATGAAAATTGATGTGCCAAGCTATCACAGACAATCTAGACACTCGAAGAGATCTTGGTGAAAAATGGGAACATGCCAGGAGTGGGAAGCAGTGCACTTCCAATCATATTTGACCTGTTCTTACGACGACGGGGGGACGCATGAAGGTGCATATCCTTTCAATCGATTCAGCATTCTGTTTATACCAGTGAATTGGCAATCAAATTTACAGTGCACCGCTAGAACGCCGAATGCTGCCAACGACTGACCATGCACTCGTTTTCCAGTTGCTTAGAAGAGGTTGCTGAACCTTGCCGGCAATGATGTCCCTAGATCATAATGCATCCAAGTCCCCATCAAAACTACTTTATAGTAACCTTCTACCAGCGATGAACCAAGCCCAGATCGTTAGCAACGGAAATGGACATATGGATTGTGGAAGTAGGCTGATCACTAGTAGATCCACAAAACACGAAGATACCTAGTTGAGGTAATGTATATGTTCCATCGGTTGTCGGTATCTCTTCACCTTCATTTGGATTGCTCCTTATGTAAGGATTATAAATATGATCTACAGAAAATCATAATTGTCAATTCTGGGCATAGAGACTACGATCACTCTTCTTCGTAACATACATTGACTCTGCTTGCGCCCATATGGTGAGGTGAGCGATCCGGATTCAGGGAGAAAAATCAAAGAAAACTCGAGCTCGGGAGATTATTTGAATTAGAACTTTGAAAGTACTATAATTAATGCTATGAGGATTTGATATTCGACTTGGGTGTACGATTTATTTTCAACTACATACTGTAGCATGGTTACCGAGACCGACACGTGATTATCACGTTCTGGTTCTACAACTTCTTCACACCGAATCTTTCACGTTCTTATTCTTTTCAATGACATAATAGCAAATAGATATCTCGTTTAACAGGATAAGAGAATAAAGAGGCTATTTTACAAATCAATTATGAAGCAAAAAAGGATCGATATAACAAGAAAAGATACAAGGTATCGACAATCTCAAATCACTGACGTCGTTGATTAGACTAAACAAAATGACGTAAATACACCAGCAATGAGGGTTTCTCCCATGTCTTTATCAATTAGTAATTCTTCCCCCGCGTTTAAAATCTCGATATAAGAATACCATAATTTCAGAATCTATTTTCTCTTTTCCATATTAATTTCTAAAACTATCACTTAATCGATCAAAATCAGTCAAGTCAAAATGGCACTTAGTCAAGCAGCAGCTCTCCTCGAGAAAGTCGTCGGTCATGATACCAACGCTACCACCGAACAAGATGTAACAAATCCAGGACGGGATCGTCAAAAGTATGCGGATCCAAGTGGCGAGACTATGAAAGCTTTGTGTTGGATGGGAAAAAATACTGTTAAGATGCGTAAGTTCTCTCAGTCGACTGTATGGTCGTCACATATCTAATGCTCCTTTCCGATAAATAGAAGAAGTACCAAAACCAAGAGTCGTGGAAGATAGAGATGTGATTCTAAAGGTTACCGGAAGTACTGTTTGTGGAAGTGACCTTCATTTACTTCACGGCTCGGTTGTTGAGTTAGAGAAGGGAGATATTCTCGGTCATGAGTTTTGTGGTGAAGTGGAGTCTATGGGACCAGGTGTAAAGGGTTTGAACAGGGGTGATCGTGTGGTTGCCAGCTTCCAAATTGCTTGTGGTGATTGTTATTATTGTCAGAAGAAACAATCATCACAATGTGAGAAGACGAACAGTAATACTATTGAGAATGGAATGGTATGTTTAGGTCTTGATCTTGAGAGGTTACAAGAGGCTAATATTGAAATAGTATGGAGGAAGAACAGCTGGAATGTTTGGCTACTCTCATTTCACTGGCGGATTCGCTGGTGGTCAAGCAGAATATGTCAGAGTTCCATACGGAGATGTCAATCTTCTAAAGCTTCCATCAAATGTTCCGGATGAGAAGGGTCTCTTCTTATCGGATGTCATTTGTACATCTTGGAATTGTGTTGTCGATACTGGAGTCGATAAAGGAGACGTAGTTGCTATTTGGGGTGCTGGTAAGTATTTGTTATCATCTAATCAGTCAATTATTCTAACAATATCTAGGCCCTATCGGACAAATGTGTGCAGAATTTGCTTTTATGAACGGTGCATCACGAGTCATTATGGTCGACAGTAATTGGAGATTAGATTTTGTCAAGTCTAAAATTCCCAAGGTTGAACTACTCGATTACAGCAAACTTCCTAGAGGCACGTCAGTCACTGCCAAATTAAAGGAGATGGTTCCACGAGGACCCGACGTCGCACTCGAATGCGTAGCAGGTGAATATGCCAAAGGCTGGGCCCACTACTTTGAGATGATGCTCGGTATGGAAACCGACACATCCGAGATTATTAACGAAATGATCACATCCGTAAAGAACTTCGGTCGATGTGGTATCACCGGTGTTTATGTCGGCTACACTAACCATTTCAACATTGGGTCTTTAATGGAACGTGGTGTTCGACTTATCGGCAATGGTCAAGCTCCAGTACATATGTATTGGGAAAAACTCCTTGAAATGATTGAGAAGAATGAGTTTGATCCTTTGCAGATGGTATCTCATCGGGTTTTGTTGGATGAACTTGATGATGTGTACTACAAGTTTGAGAAGAAGGAAGATGGGATGCAGAAAGTCTTTGTGCAGACAAAGTTTTCAGCGCCAGCGGCTCCTGGTAGTCCAAGTCTTACGACTTATAGACAGTGAGAAGTGAGGGGATGAATGGAATGTTTAACGAAGGTTGTTGATGATGAAAACATGTAATTTTAGCAAGGTCCAAAGTATTAGTACATTTTACTATCAAATAATGATGTTTCTTACACAAATCACATCTGGTTCACAGTTGGTCAATCATGCCAATATGTAGTTGAGCCTAAATAGTGATTCCAAGATAAAATTTTACAATCTCTGTGAAACTCATGGAACTCTCGACTCCCAACAGCTTCTCTCCAGTCACTGGCAGTCCGACCTCAAATACAGCGGATTGAACATGAATACCATAACTCGTCAAGCATCGACGACTTCCAAATCACCTCACTTCCAATCTCACTCCAACCTCAATCCCCTACCTTACCCTGTTATTCTCATTTCATTCCATCATAATTCATCTCGAGCTCGTCCACATACATGTGTATAAACCCCTTCATTTAACCGAGAAAATGGCACCCATCTAACAAGTAGCCATCATGGTAACCAACGCTGCTTTCTCCGCACTCGTGACTGTAAGATCATAGACATACTTAACCTTAATCCACATTTTTGCGTATGTGCACCAATACGAAGCTATTGAGCCAGTTAGTATATATTCATTCATTCATCCAAATCCATTTTCTTCCTAGATATTGTCCCACTACCTAGTTCCAACTTCATGCAGGTCGCAAATCCTAAACACACGACGCAACTCTCAAACGAAAAGACACAAGATAAGAAAAAGAGCTTACTCAAACTAGGTTTCCACTCCTCCGGACCACGATCCCTCTTACTCTCATTAACATTATCGGTAACAGCCAACAATTGTGGATTCACGAGATCGTTAGCAAATGCTTGTCGTTGAGCCGTCGTCCATGCCGAAGCACCTGCTTTCCAAGCATTACCTCAAAGGAACAAGATGATCGATATCGACATCGGAAGCGGCAGTCCAGGTCGCGCCATCGTAGGGAGATACCCATGTCCCTGATGTGGCCGTACAGGCGGAATTAACGACGACATTTGTGCCGTCGCGTTTTAGGACGGTTTCGCGCGTATTGCAGGTGCCAGAGATGGTAATCCACTACAGAAGAGAGTTTGTTAGGTTTGGTTTGGGTAAATGGGAGAGGTGTGTGAGTAAGCTTTGGATGGGTTGGAAAAGCGAAAGAAGAGGGTGAGATGGAAAGGATGAGATAAGATGATCGAATGAACAAAGGAACATACAGTTGGAAATAAATCTCTCTCATAACCATCTTGACTTCCGGCCACAGCCACAGTCAAAGCAGCAAGTTCGGTATTGGCAGTAGATGTGGTTGGTACACCTGTTGGCGCTGGGACTGGAGTTGCATGGACGAGAAGTCCCGTTGCTAGAACAGTGAGGAAAAGACCTTGAAGCATGATGAAATAAAGTTCAACTGTGATGAGTATACTTGTATTGTTGAACTGAGAAGGATGAACTGAAGAACATGAGATGGCAACATCAGTCTCTTTAAGCAATTCATATTGATTACAACAATAGGGTATATCAAAACATCCCCATCTTAATTTCTGGGGCCGATTGCTGGGTACGGCGTCATGCGAACACTTGTTGTATTTACTCCGAATCGTTTATCAAAAAGAAGCATTCCAGATTAAACCACGTGTTTATCATATCATCCGCTTTATCCATATAACTTTTTTCTTTACTTTTCCCAAATCCATTTTTCCCTTATCCTATCACAGCAAATCTCACCCACACACCTGCAAACCATAATCTTTACAATAGTGTTGAGATTCCCAAAGGAGGCATTTGAGCCCACCATCCCTATTTACCAATTCTTAGCACGCATAAGACTCGAGGACCCTTATTCAAGACAGGAACGTGGTTCCTTGAAGTTAAAGATAAAATTGATAAGTAGCAAGTCATTTCGGCACATGGTCTCTTGGCTGCATCTATTTGATACCTTTTATATGGAAGGTGGGGAGTGCTTGGCATGTGGACGCGGCCTAATGATTCTTGGGAAGTTTGATGAAGAAGGTGTGTTTGATGATGATGGTGTTGGTGAGTGGGAATATAATTGAAAGGTACAGGAAATTGATGAACAAATGAAGTGGTTAATGAAAGATAATAAGATGTATACTACCATACTATCATACTAGCCCTTAACTCATATTTATTAGTGCCTTTCCAATAAAATACCAACCCAACGTCTCCATTCTACTTTGTTAAGTGATATCCAATGCAATTCCTCAATTCCTCAATCTGTCTTTCTCAATTGAACCAGTCTTCATTCATTCTCGTACTCTCTTTCATTCACTTGAATCATTCGGTAATTCTGATAGAGCCAGTATTTTTAAGGTATTCAACCAAGCCCTCAACTTGCCCTTCGAGATCCGGCTCCTTGTAGTCGTTTGTGAAATATATGGGGTAAAAGCACCTCAATCGCTGAAGGATTTCAATCTTTTCATCCCTCCTTCGAAGGACTGCTGTATCGGTTGGGTCTGTCATGATACTACCGAGGAATATTGGGTTTGCGAGATATGTATGTATCCTAGTGAACATCCCCGTCGGTGGCATATCTAATGTTTCTCGCATATAATTCACCACTCGCCAAAGGGTTATTGCCTGCTCTTCTGAATACTCTTCCAAGGACATATTCTGAGAGCTGGGTGCCATATCTATCATCGACTTGACCGCTCGTTGAAATGGAAGCATGCCGCCCATTCCTATGAACCCTCCAAATCCTCCATCTAAATTATTCGATTGACTAGCCAAAAACAAATGCATTGCAGCAGTGGAGCCATCTGCTATACCACCAATGAAGACATTCCGTAGACCTACAAGATTCGATTCTCTTTCAACAAGATCTCTGATGGGTTGTAGCATCTCACGTAGCGCTTTCAGTATGATTTCTTGTTGCCCTGGAAACTGCAAGTTCATTAAAAATTCATTCCATAAATCGAGACTTTCTCCATCATCGCTTGATTCGCTCTCTGTATCCGGCCTTGCCCAGGGATAACGAATATTAGGAAAGCACCAATTTGTTCCCGGGAAAATGGACATAATGGTTTCCCCATTTAGTCTTGCTTTCATGAATTCGTTTGTCCAGCCAATGGAATCATCATAGACGTCATGAACAAGAATGACGGAACGGGTATGATGAGTCCCGAGTTTTCGAGGAATGGTCACAGATCCGTCCGGAGATTTTTGGGCCCCTGGTGGTAGGTGTCTTTCTGACTCTGGGTTATGTGTGCAATGTGTGCCATTCGTGCCATTTGCATCGACTCCTGAGTCTCTTCCCTCTGAAGGCTGATCATTCGACTGTTCAGGGGTTCCATCCATTGCACTTCCAATTGGATTTTCAGATGCCTCGTCCATATCTGAGAGATCCACCAATTGGATCTTAACAGTTGAGGAATCGGTCTGTTGCGCTCAGATCTTATTATGTCGATGCTAGGTTAAATGTTGGTGAGGTAAAGATACACTCGGAGGTCGAACATTCCAATATTTTCTTTATGGAATTCTTGAGCAATTGTATTTGAAGTTGATTGTGCTAACGTGCAATTGAACAATAGCAAGATTGAAGAAATACAGTATCATGGAGATGGAAAGAAGTAGGTAGCATGATATTTGTGGTGTCACTACTTCCCAAGTAAACCTAACTTGAATGGCAGGTTCGAACATCTCGAAGTGCTAATTTGGTCGATGAACCTGACGAGATGGATTCCATACATGAAAGGCTTCAAATCTTAGGATCTTCTCAACTCTTGAGAACTTGTAGTTTTCGATATTCAACACTATCAATCTGTTTCAATATTCAGAATACCTATCTTATCCCCAAACCACTGTCCGAACCAGTGAGAATCAAAATCGTGTTCCCACTAAGGAATGGAAGGTGCAGACCATAAATGCTCCATTTCGTCTCAACATTGCGTTGATGTGAATATCCTTCGAGACCAAATCACCAAAGATAAATTCCGTATCCGTATGATGCACCCGTATCATGTTGTTAGAGGGCAGTTCAATTGGAATCAACTGAACTCGGTGATATCGAGGGATCTTGAGGTATCAACAGTATCGACGGTTAGTATGGCCCAAGCTCCCCCTGAGAAGTTCGGTATTCGGTGTTCGGAATTATCTGCATATCACCAAGATAATTTCATTTCGAACATTTTCAAACAAATAAAACATAAGAATCGAAGCAATTCCGCATAATTTTCTTTTTTGCTCAAAGGAACAGTATGCTGTTCATTTGCTGAGAAGAGTGTTATGAAGGTACGACAGTATACTCGGTAAGGGTGTGAAGGTTTGAAGGTGTGAAGATGTGAAGATGTGAAGATGCCAAACTATTGGCAAGCTTCGTAGAAAATCGTTGGCTGTGCTAATCTGTACAGAGTGCTCGAGTCGGTTCAAAGACCATCACGGACAATCACTGACAATCCATAGATGCGCAGAGAGTGACGACGATACTAATAACCAGATAGTACTCTCAGGAGTCGCAGGATTCTCATAAATCTTTCCAGATTCCAACTTAATATAAATCCACTCGATCTGCACATTATCGAATCTTTCATTGCGATGCCCGAGCCTATTCGACTACCGATTCGATACTTTCTTCAAAGCGTCCTCCCAAATAATTTGCATGCCAGGACCCTTTTACCTGGACGATGTCCTGGCCCAATCTGGCGGATATCTTGTTTGGTGGTGCTGTGTGCGTGGATTGCAATTCATCAGTTTGGACAAGGCTATATAATTTCAATGGAATCAAAGGATTACGAAATTCTGCACTCAATACCCACCACACGCGTTATTTCCTCACCGTTACCTACAAACTTCGGAACTGATATACTTTGAGGATGAATGTCCGACATACCATCCGTTTCAATTTGCTTTATCCTACCGAGTACCAGTACCAATCAACTTTCCAATAATATAAATATATTTGAGTCTGAGCTGGCAACTTGCAAGACGGATCTCTGGTGTGGATTCATGTCAAGGACTGTATTGGATGATGAGAGCGAAACGGCAGTTATATCCGGATCGTTGGGATTTCCAGCAACAAGTTTTTGCATGATAGGTAAGCAATTGCTTCATACGGATAGACGACCGATTTCCGCCACTATATGATAGACAGCAAGGACTGGCACAGAGGGAGAAATCGAAATGCGAATCCGCACAAATGATTTGATCGTCAGATATCGACAAATGAACCGCTCATGGGAACTTTAGGCATTTCAGTCAGTTAAACGCACGAACTGTGAGCCATATGCACATCTTCATTGGAATTTAGTGGACTCCTTCAAATTTCGAATAGACAGGAGCCGAAATTGATGTTATGTACATCGTTCAATCCGGTAATACGGGTGGAACCTTAACAAGCAAAGTGACGGGGGGCGGGTAAGCGGAGTTACCGGAGAGGGATCGTGTCTTCCCGCCCCACTAGATGATGGACCAAGGTCCAATACCCAAGGGTATTTGGAGCATGGTCTTACAGAAGCAGAAGCGTGGGTTTGTTTGGAATGATTATTTCAATTTTTCTATTCTCTCATCACTTTCTCTGAATCTGTTACGGGCAATATAGTCAGCACTATACTACCATTCAATCTTGCCCCCACACTGTTCCTTATCTAAATTCTCACCTCCTTCATCGTTAGCGAGGTTTCCCGGGCTCTCTCGGGCTCATTGCTGCAAAATGACCCCCTTTTGTTTCTTACTTCAATCTTTAAAGGAACTCAATGTTACTTAAAGACCATTAGTGTCTATTGCAAATATCATTAACTTTGAGATTGCAGCCAATGTCCATTGAGAGTATCAATCTGCATGGTTCTCCGCAGGTATTGCTAGGGTATTTTACCATCGGCAACACTTTCAACGAATGAGGTTTCTTTCTACCGGGGTAATTTGTGGGACTAAGCTTCCAAACATTACTATCGCACATTCGCAATGTACTGTGCCTTTTAAGGATTTTGAGCCGTGTACCTTCTAAGAAATTTGATATGGGCCCTTGTCTTATCTCATAATGGTTACCGCGAGGCGAGATCTTCGAATCATTTCTGAAGGATAACCGTTATTCAAAATGTCTTGGCTGTCTTCTTTTTTCCTTCTTGGTTCTCTCTCTTCTAATAAAAAGTTTCTTTTGCTCTTGGTTTCAGCACATATTATCTTAACAAGCTTTTTTTCGCGTCGCATTTCTAAGCCATGGACGCCTTTACTCCAGCACAGGCAAGTTTATATACGTTTGAAAGCTGCATACATTCTCAACTAACATGTTTCGTATCAACAGACGACGGAGCTCGTCTCGCGCATCGGTGCCAAAAAGGCCCGTATGAGAATTGATAAAATGTTCATCAACTCTTTCATGGGAGGGGCTCTCCTTTCTTTTGGATGCGCTCTTTCACTCTCCACCAATTCTTCTCCATGGTTCCAAGCAAATGCTCCCGGTCTTATCCGTACCATCTCTGCGATGGTCTTCCCTGTTGGATTGATTATGGTCGTGCTTACGGGAGCCGATTTGTTCACCAGTTATTGCATGTACAGCGTGGTCGCTTTATTGCATAGACGGTGTAGCCTTTTAGATTTGCTGAAGACTTGGTTTGTCAGTTTCTTCGGAAATTTGGCGGGAGCTTTGTTTTTCATGACCGTCCTTACTGGTTGTAAGTATTTGTTCTCAACATTGCTCGAAATTGTGGACGGCTGGATGCTAATAGATAATTAGATGGAGGCACATTCGAATCCGGAGCATACAAAGCTGAAGCCCTTGCATTTGCAAAGACAAAAGCTGTTACGCCAGAATGGCATCAAATTTTCCTCAAAGGAATTATGTGTACGTTTGTCCTCTTTGTTGTGACGCTTCATTTCCACTTGGAAATTAGCGATGCTTTAGAGATCTTAACTTACGGTATCACACAGGTAATTGGCTCGTCTGCATGGCCGTATTTCTCGCCATCTCCTCCCGCGAAGTCCTCTCTAAAATCGTTGCTATCTGGTTTCCTGTAATGTGTTTCGTCGGTCTGGGAACTGATCACGTTATTGCTAATAGTTCGTATTCCATTTCCTTATCATTTTGTTTTCATCATGAATGAGTTATCATGCAAGTGAAGAAGATGCCAAGCGAAATTCCCCTGCCAAGTCATTGGCGCCAGCCATACTTGTCCAAGCCGCTAACGCCTCACGCCTCTTAGTGTACTTTATCCCCCTCGCCATCTTCCTCAAAGCACCTGCTCCACTTACAGTTAGCTACTATATTTGGAAATCGTTGATCCCATCTCTCCTCGGTAACATCATCGGTGGAGGTGTTTTTTGCGGTGGTGTATACTGGTATCTTTTCCTCGCACATGAGACTGTACCAATCCATTTCGATACTATGGATGCGAATACCGCGGTTTATGAACAAGGCGGTCCGATTCAAAGACAAGTTACATTGGATGGAGCTGGAACGGGTTATGGACATGCCCAGAATAGTGACATGGTTCCCAACGCAGGAAATAATGGCAGGAGTGGAATTGCCAAGGATTTAAATCTTGGGGCAGTTCAGGGTCTGGGGAGGCAAAAGGAGGGGAGTGAGGGAAGCAGTGGAAGTGTTTAATTGAGGAGCAGTGGGGAAATGATATTTTTGCACGAGCGAAACGAACACTGGTATGCTCAGAATTAGACGTGAAAAGGAGTTGAACGATCGGATCGAGATGCGGTGATACCATATATATATATATTTTTTTGTTTTGGATACGCGGTGGGTACATATGGGTGGTGCGCGGTTGTATAATGTTCGAAAGTTTTGATCTTCTGTATATATCTTATTCAACTTTTTAAATTCAGTATACGTATAATGATATCATAAATATCTATTTATAAATTATTGCAGATGTTGAGGGCTTCACCATAGTGGAGAGGGTATGCATGATGGGGTTTCTCTTCAGTTTACATGCAACTCACTCTGCCATAAGAAATTGGCAAGATTCCCCAAAAGACTCGTGTTTATTATCGAGTTTCCTGGGAAAAGGGTAGCCCTAATAATAAGTCCGGGAATGGTAGCATTTTTGGAGTGTGGATGTCTGAGTAATTCTCGTTTGTAGGAAATGTTCAAGCTTGCAAAGTCTCAAAGGAGTTGACGTGTGGAGTCTAAAAAGTGTTTGGTATAGATTGTATATATTATACCTGTATCACTACATATTGTACGCTATACAAATTTGCAGCCTTCTTCCCCTTCGTTCTTTCCGTTTCCATATCATCTCGTGTATATCCATTTATATTCGCTCTTTCATACAAGTCGGTGATCCCACAATCGCAAAATTCCACGTACATCATCTACACATCCATTATTGTCTACACAACCTACCCTCTTCCCCGAATATTGATAACTCATACGAGACAGGCCCCAACCCCATCTAGAACATCATCGCCTGTCGCCTCAACATCTTCGCCGCCCCAGACGCAGCATTACAAGCCGTCTCCTGCGCTTCACATTGTGCCTCTCCATCGTCTATACTCCCACTATTCACTGCATTCGCACAGGCATTATGTTGAACACTGCAACTTCTTTGAAGCGCTGCTCCTTCACCCACGAATGTATCTCCGTTAACGGAGAAAGGGCGATCACCCGCGGAGGAAACCACTGGAGGAGGTGCTCCGCCCAGAGTTCCGGTGAAAGTTTGGACGTTTGTTCCGGTGGTACTAGTTCCCGTGGATGAAACAGCGGCGGCAACAGAGCCGAGAGAGGCCGTGGATAATGAACCAGTCGCGATAGCTGCTACGGCGGTAATTGTACTTGTTACAGCGGCACATTCATTGGAAGTTGAGTTACTTGATGAGGTTGAGGTTGTAGTGGCTGTCGAAGTAGAATTTGCCGAAACTCCTGCAACAGCTGCGGTGATTTCCTCGGCAGTGGCATCATCGACAATAAGGTTTTGGGTGAAGATACAACCCGGCGAATCATTTTCGTCGTCACAAGTGTTACCAGCAGCAGTTGGATCACCCATAGTTCCTGGCGCGAATGTACCGGAAAGAAGAGCTTCTTGAGGATCGGCTCCAGTAGAAGCAAGTTGTTTAGCGAGTGAAAGAACAACAGCTTTGTTAGTGGCGGCAGCATTTGGTGAAGCTGGATCTTGATGTTGTTGAACGGCTTGAATCTCGGGATTGACGGCAGTTTCGTTGCAAATAACAGATGCAAGACCAACTGATCCGGTGTTTCTTTCAAGTGCTGCATACATTAATGCATCAGCCATACCGGTGACATTCGCAGCAGCTTTGGCGTTAGTGAAAGCTTGATCGGCGGTAGCTTGGTGAAGACAATCGGGATTGGCAATAGTCCCGCCTCCCGTAATGGCTGCAGCATTACCCAAAAGGCCAAAGACTGGATCTTGGATTTTGTTTGGATTGTTGATGTTTAGGTTGACACGAACACCATCGAGGAACCGATTGTGGGAATGTTCCTGAGGAACCTCACGTCCTCTTAGCATTCGTTTTGGTACCGATGGAGGTGTGAATTTGTTCTTTGGTTGTGCGACGGGAGCAGCAGATACCAAGCCGAGAACGGCAATGAAAAGGGCTGCGGTTTCGTACTTCATGATGATGATATTGGTGATTTCAGTTAATAGTAAGAGAAGTTCTAAGTTCGTAAATCGATAATAACCGACTAAAACAATTGTATAAAGAAGGACCGGCCTAAATTGATGTAATGTAAATTTATTACAAAAGTTAAAATTTAAAGAGTGTATGAAAAATCAAAGTTCTCAGAACTGTAGAAGAGACTGTAAATAGAGCTAAAAGAAAGGCTGCGAATGTGATGAGGGAAAAATAAGATTTACTTGGTAGTTCAACAGACCTTATATCTTGAATTTTGACGCCTTCACCACTCACTCAAACCTGGATCAAACGGAGACAAGACACATGCTTTCCTTCTATCCCCACGAGTTCCCACACTTGTGAAATTTTCTACGACTCCATCGATCACACAGGGAGGAGAAGGAGAACAAGGTCAAGGATTTGATTTTCATCCGATGAATCCTGATTATTGAAGCAAGCGCCACGAAAGATGCTTTGAAGATT
The DNA here is from genome assembly GCA_038090695.1 of Sclerotinia spermophila. NCBI lineage: Eukaryota > Fungi > Ascomycota > Leotiomycetes > Helotiales > Sclerotiniaceae > Sclerotinia > Sclerotinia spermophila. The sequence continues at coordinate 7,429 of JBBMOJ010000258.1, read as the reverse complement.
GTGCCAAAAAACCGTCATACTATAACGGATGTAGATTTGGAGTTGAGAAGGTGCATCGGTCGCTTTCCCGATTGGTTGTAGAATGTTAGATGAATCTAAGTTTTGCATAGTGAATAGCTTCCTTGAATCCTTGACACCTAGACCTTCGCACCAACGGTCTCAGATGATGATACGGGGTGACTCAACGGTCATTTTGACAGCCATCTGGTGTCTAAAATTGACATACCTGAAGAAGATGAGATGAATGATGACAGGACATTCGCTTCAAGTCCCGACAACCATCTCCAAAAGCTGGGACATCAAAAGCATGATATCTCGTTAACAGTCTCATCGCATCTATATTTCAGGCTTACGAAAAGGCTCGTGATTGGATGAATTGGTATGATGGCGTTGATATGGGACGAGCCTTGTCGCAGATGTAAGATCTGATTCCAAGCGATGTCTCCAAACCCTGGTCTGGGGTAACGACACGTGATCTTTCCTCAACCTTTTTGAAAGTGTTCACACAATGCCTTGCATTTCATCTGACTTATTGATGTCGCAAAAGTTCAGATGCAACTTGTAATGCAACTCGTTCGCCTCTATCGTGGATTTGATATGGGTAGGGCAGTATTCGTAATCTATTTGAAGTATTGATGGCACATCTGAACTGTTTGTTAGTGAACGATGGCCAAGAAGTAAAGATCAAACTTTAGATATCAAAGTGCATGAACCATCAAGGGACTTCAGTTCATGTCAGATAATTGTAGGAGCACGGAATAATAAGTGCCAAGTTCCAACAAGTGTAGCATCTCATCTCATCCCCATCCCATCTTCTCCTCTCTACCTGTTCCACCCGTTCGATGAGGAATGAAATTGCAAGGTTTTTGGCTACCATAACCGATATCCCGATATCTTACATTACCCCACATCTTGCACAATCTCAAATTCACCACTATTAGAACTTCAATATTTAATAATAATTATAATTTATAAAATATCAAACTAAAAAATTTAAATATTGATAATATAATATAGAATTTTTATATAAAATTATTAAATAATTAACTTTTAAACCTTATTAATACTATAATTACTCGCCTACTCCTAATCCTAATTTCCATCCCCTTTCTATTATCCTTTAAAATATCAACCTTTTTAGTATCTAAAGGCTTTATAGCTTCTTGGAATATTAGATCTACTATAATAAAAGATTTTAGAATACTTTTAGTCTTCTTAATAAATGATTTTGGAACTTTCGAAGCTTTCTTATTATACTCTTTGAAACCCTATAAAATCTAATAATTAATCTCCTTCTAATGAATCCTCTCTTATACCTTCAAATACTTCTTTTCCTTTTTAGCTTTCTTTTCAGCTTTCTTCAACTTTTTAACTTCCTTTTTATCACGGAGGATAGCTACGTCACTAGTCACTTTGAGGACTGGAGAAAAGTGTATATAAAGATATATAAGATTGATTAGCTTAGAGATTGATTATAATAATCTATCCCCCTATATATATATAGATATAGGCGATATAGTTGCCTAATAGGGAATAATAATCTATATCTAGGTTATATAGACAGAGGAATAGAATATATAATCTATTAATGAAATAAGTGGATATACTATACTATTATTTGATTATATATAATCCTGGATATGGATTATATTATATTAGTATATATAAATGTATAATATATATAATATAGGGATTTCTATAATACACCCCCTAAATCAAGAAGCTCAATTGTTGATCTGTATAACAAATAAAAGAAAAATCCCTAGATAACAATTTTTGTATATAGCGATTAGACTATTGTTTAGGTAATGGCTGATGTTTTACCTATTGAGTAGATCTTTTCGAAAAAAAGAGAATGAAATTGTATAAGAAATAAATGAAAAATGATGAAAAATCGTTTTATTTGCATAGATAATTGTGTATTTGTATACTGATTCTTGATTGAGTAATTATATATTGTCACGGGTTCATACTAGCCTCACACTAGTGTGAGGCTTAGTCATCACTAGCTATATAGTCGATATGGTTTTAGAACCTTTCTCTTCCTTTCTTATAGAATATCATATATTATATCTAGGTATATACTATTATACACTCTTATACTATAATAATATATTCTATCTTATTAAAACCCTATTACTATTTCCTTTTAATAATCTAATCTGAAAACAATCTTTGTTTTTATTCTTATCTTTGTTTTTGTTCTTGTTTTTATTTTTATTTTTGCTTTCAAAATAGTAAACATTCTAAATTCATCCATTATAAACCAAACATTAATATATAATTAGATCTGTAAGTCTATTTATACTATCTATAGCAAATAGTAATATCTTATAAACGAATTATCAAAACTTGCTAATACCAATCTTTATATACCTATCAATATTATATTAGAATACTATAATTACTTTGTTTATTTATTTAATATAATAAATAATACTTTAGGTATTCTTTATAAAATAAAAAACAATACTTCAGATAAACAAAGGAATTGTATTCTTTTCAATAGTTTGAATAATCAAATCCGATTTTAAGAAAAAGTAAATACTGTGAAGAACCCGATATAATCTAGAGATCAACCTTAGAATTAAAAGCTATAGATCTAAAGAGAGCGTATATACAACTATTATATATAATCGGCTTGAGCTTAGTACTGTACTAGCCCGATCGAACGATAATCGATATATGTTGCATAATACTATTCTCCTCTTTTATAGATTTTGTTTCGAATTTGTTTTATAAAGAAAGATATAAATTGAAAATGATTATTGATTATTAAGAAATTCCTGATACGTATTGTTTATTCTTGTTAATTCCCAAGCTTCTATTATTGATTTTATTTTCTTTAATTATTCTTTAAAGTATTGATTATTAATTATTTTATTTAAGTCTCTATTCTTTTTTGAGTTATAGGTTTCTTTTGATTTGGGAAGAGTAGGGTTTTATTGTTCTCGAATTTTTTGATGTAGATTAAGATAGTAGGTATATATTTAATAAAAGGTATTTCTATATTGTATATATTTATTTTCTTTTCGAAGATGTATTCTTTCGGTAGGGGTGAATCTGGGTGTATATAGATATAGATATATAGAAATAGAGCCTTTTTTAATAAATAGATTATTAAAGGTATTAAAAAAGCCAATAATATTAAGGTTATTAATATTCATTGGATTAAGGTTCCAAGAATAGAATAGATTCTGTAATATTTGTAAAGTACTAGAATAGGGCGGATTATTAAATCTATTCGCTGTGTATATAACTAGTTATTATATTATTTGAATAAAGTTGGGATATAAATTGGGAAAAATAAACTATTAAGCAAGACGATTTCTAAGTGTAGTATTGAATCTATTACGGAAAGTCGAGATCTTATTCGAATCAGATTAGGTCTGCCTATATACTTTATAAAGAATATATTCGAACTTTATAATATAAGTATATAGAGAATCAGTTCTTTGTTTAAGGGTATATAGCTTATCTTCGGCTTTCTAAACTTTATTTGAATTATTATAAATATATATAAATTGATTTAAGATTATAATATAATTAAAAGGAATATTCTGATTGAGAAAAAAGAATTGAAATAGAATTATAACTTATATTTAGGATTCGAGATTTAAATATATATAATAGAATTGAATTATAGAATTATTGATTGCTACATTATTTACTTGTAATTTTGCTCTAATCGAGAATAACCATATATCAAACTTTTGAAAACTATTATTAAATTTTTCTGAATCAGGGAGAAAGGGTTTCGAATATATAGAGATCAAAGCTGGAGAGCGATATTCGAGGATTAGGGAGTATAGGAAAACAATTTCATTTTATTAACGAATCATTTTATTACGAAACTCTCTAATCACAAGGTTTATTGAGTTCAAATCTATAGTTAAGAATATAAAGAATAAGAAATTAAAAATAATACTAAAGAATCTAATCAAAGGTCCATAAGTATATGAGAAAGCAAATAATAAACTAAGCCAGGAGTATACAAAATATATAATATATATGAGCGTATATATATATTATTCTATTTCTTATCTAAAGGAGCTTTTAATAATATGAAAAACCCAATACACTCTGGAAATCAATTTTAGAATTAAAAGCTATAAATCTAAAGAGAGCATATATACAACTATTATATACAATCAGCTCGAGCTTAGTGTCGTACTAGCCCGATCGGACGACGATCGACATACGTCGCGTGACAAATACAGTTTTAAAAATATAGTTTAATTAATAAAACCAACTTATATAAGATAATATTCGATCTTCCTAATAAATCTTTTATAATTTAAAACCTTTCAAAAGAGAAAAGATTATAGTGATAGTTTAATAAAACGAATATCTAATATGGAAATAGGATTTTCAATTTTGTTGAAGGATTGATTCTATTATATTTAATATAGAAAGAAAAAAGATATTTTATATAGTTTTCTTTATCGAAGGATGTGTGTGTTAAGAATGTTTATAAGATATCAATGAAATTCTAATAGATATTTCAATTTATAAGATTATTAAAGTATTCCTCAAAAAATTCGATATTCTTTATATAATAATCGATTCAAAATAGAAAGTAGTTATATAATTCGATAAATTGAAAATAGAGAAATATATATCCTTTTCTATTTTTTATATTAATCTAGAACATTTAGGAAAACAATATTACAAATCTAATAAAGAAATAGTCTTAGTATTGAAACAAAAAGTCTCTAATAAATTGAAACTTTTAATCTAGATAAACTCAAATCTATATATATTTAATGATATCAAAGGATGGATAAGAAAATTTAGTATTTGGAATCAAAACTATAAAGAAAACAATTATTATATTATCTTTATTAATACAATAATAAAAACTCTATATAATTAATCTCGCCTCAATTCAATAATACTAATAGCTATTCCTTTATAATCTATTAGTAATCTAATAAACCTAGATATTATTAAAATATAATGAAAGCAAAATCATAAGAAAAAATACTACCTTAAACTTTATTATTATTATAAAAAAGCAGATTATTCTATATAGAAATATAAAGTAAAGAAAATTGTCAATATATAAAAAACTATTTGAGATATTATATAAAGTTTATAAAGAAAAATATATTATAATAAAGGATATATTAAAGGGTAATAACTATCTAATCAAAATAATTATAATAATAATTATTTAAATCAAAGTAATTATAATAACCCTTATTATTCAAAACAAAACTTCTAAGAAAATCCTTAAATACCCCTTGAAATATTATAATATCCCTTCCTTTAATTAAAATTTATAAATTTTAGGGAAATGTTTTATTTCTATAATAAATTGTTTATAAAAATTAAATAAAAATAAGGAATAAATCAAATAAATAATAGATAGCAATAAATCGTTATAACTTAATTTTATAAATAGCAAATCTCTATTTATTCAAATTATTATATTCCTAGTATATAGTTCTCTTTTTAATATAACCAATTTTATTAACAATAAATATTCTAGTTATCACGGCGCCAACTACATGTTCTGTAGTTGCCTTCGTGTCTTAGACACAAACCACTAATATATCCTACTTCCTATAAATAGGATCTCTCTTTTCTATAGTCTTCTATTCTTATAGTATAATATAAGTCTCTATTTATATTCTAATAGTTTATATTATTAATAAAAAAGCTATTGCAATTTTATTTTAATTAATTCCATTAAAGTTGTATATCAATTGTATTAATTATACCTATCGCCAATCAACCACACACCCTCACCATTATTGTTTAGGAATTTTGTTTAAATGTTTCAACCCCGAAAGTATTCTAAATATAGTTGTATCTATATTAATATCTATATCTAATTTAGTATCTGGTTTAATCCTGTATTACCCTTTCTTGAATTATATTATCAATTCTATTGAAATCAATATTACTGATTTCATTAACTTATTCAACAATCCAACCACTATCTATTTCGCTACCACATAAATTATATTTTCATTAATCGAATTAATCACTAGTTTTTTACAATCCCAAATTACTTAGTTTAAAGATATAAATAATATATTGAAGATTACTATTTGTAATACTTTTTAAGCTCTGTTTTATCAAAAGTATTTTACTATCCCCAAAAAGTTCAATAGTGATAAATAGGATATTATAAAACACTAAGATTAATATATTACTTTCTGTAATGTAATTAATTGTTATTTGATTATAGATTACAAAAATGAAATAGAATTCCAAAAGATTATATTTCTTGTTAATTTATTTTTTGGTTTTGTATATATGAATAATTAGATTTATTTCGATACAATTATTGATAATCTGTATAATACTGATCTTTGACTAACCGGATAGTATATTGTATTGAGTATTTGATGGGAATTAAATAAGTAATATTAAACTCTTGATCTTTCCTGTAAGGCTTTTATAGATTACAATAAATATAAAATAAAGAAGATTTTATTTGGCAATTTTATTATTGAGTTTAAATAGTTCGTTATAAAGTATAAAAAGATTGTTGAATAATAAGTTTCCGATTTCAAGCTTAAAGTCTTTTAAGAATTGATTAATGCTTTTATTAATTATTCTGATAAATCTTCCGTTATTGATATTGATATATGGATTGTTTAATAGTAAGGAATCTATAATGATTTAAAAGAAAAAGCCTATTTAGATAATCAATGTAAGAATAAAAGTATCAATTTCAATGAAAATTAATCAAAACCCTATAATAAGAGATCGGCTACCCCTGTTATAGTCTTTATACTAAATACCTCTAGCAATCCAATATAATTAGATACTGTTTATTAAAATCAACACTCTTTGATTTGTTATATTCAGAATCAATATATTAAATTCGATCTCTGTTTTTATTATAAAAAGCCTGGTTATATTAAAAGCAATTATAAAAAGAAATGGATTAATGATATAAAATATAATACCAATTTAAGCCCTAAATATATTCCAAATACTAATTGTTTCCTTATCACAAATCAATATCAAAACCCCGGATTCTATTATAATCTAATCGCCTTTTCCTATTTGAATATATTCCAACCCGCTAATTGCTTTTCTGCTGTCTAAATACTACTACATTTTGCCTCTCCAATTCCATTCGGATATATCTAAGAGTTTGATTTAGAAGGATTTATCAAAAGATCTGTTCAATCGAAAGAGAATAGAAATTCAATTCCCTAATTGGATATATTAAAAGATTAATTTTGATTTATAATCGCAAATCGAAATCCTTTATAGAAAATTTACTTTTGTAGATTAAAAGATCTATTATATTTAAGGATCCTTTATATTTTAAATCAATAAATAACAAATCTTTCAAAATCTCAACCGAAATTTCCTTTATACCCAATATAATTATTCTATTTATCAGACTAATAGTGTTACGGGAGCTGCCTCTAGGGTCACGTGGAAGTGTCTAGAGATCTCT
>JBBMOJ010000257.1:0-58245 GCA_038090695.1 Sclerotinia spermophila | reverse complement strand
TCTATCACCTGTTTATAGTCATATAACGCGGTACTTTGCAAGGACCGTTGTAACACTTCTATCATTTCATTTAATACTAATTACCACTATTCCAGAGTATATTATATCCATTATAAAACCCATTTCATTAAAGTTATAGAAATCGTAATCGAGAATACTATATTTCATTTATATATTCAAAACTAATCGAAACTATTTCTCAATAAACTTAGAATCTTTATAAAAAGCCCTTTGAAAGTTATAAACATAACTAAAATATATCTTTAATTCAATTCAACACTTTATAAATCAATACACCTAAAGCTTCCCAATATACTTTACACCCCTTAATTCAAAAATATAATTCACTATACCTTCCACATTTCTTAGTTTAAATAAAAAACCTCTCATATCTATATCGATTATATATTCAGAAATAATATTCTCCTCTAATTCTAAAAGATTATTAGATTTAAATCGATATTCGAAATAAGGAATAGAATCATTGATTTTATATTATAATATTATATTCAGAATATTATATATCTTTATAGCTTTTCGAATACTTATTTTTTTGTCTTTTTGAATAACTTCAATAGTAAGGAGTATACAGACTTCTTGATTATTCGAATTTATTATAGATTATCAATAAAACATATATTGAAAGAGAAAAGAATGAATTGAGGTGAAAATGACCTACTTATTGATATGACCTACTCACTGATAAAATACGTTATATAAATTTTAATATATCATATAATAGGGAATTACTCTGTACAGGCGCTTGTAAAATTATATTCGCCCACTTTAGTACAAACACCCTCGAAATATACTAGAATAGGGAGGCACTACCCACAATTATGCCTACACGGAATAAATTTAAGAGTAAATGAGCGGTACGACAACAAATCATTTGTTCAGGATTGTTTGCTGTCGATCCACCGGATTCTAAATTTAGATGACCCAAGTTAGAAGAATTAAGCAAAAAGCTTAAAGTCTCTTTACCTAACACCAAAATCCGTCTCTTACCATCTACCTCCTCCTACGATCCACCTCCCTCGTGTTGACTAATCCTCAGGTCGCCCTACCCGTGAACCCTTGACTACTTCCCAAATTTGTCAAATTGAATCTTAGGACAGTCTTCCCACCTGTTCTTAACATTGATTTCTGGCGCATTCTTCAGTACATACAAAAAGTCTACTCCAAGCCTAGCATTTAAACTTCCCAATCCCGCATCATCTTGCGGAATCCCCTTCTTGATTCTCCGTCTCCGCATCTACAACTGTGACATTTGAAACCGCTACGTCCATCAGATAATTTTCTCTTCTTTTCCGATTATATTCTGTCCAGCAAACTGCTGACTCTCAGCAATAGTGATTGGGACATCTACTGCTCCAAGAGAGGATGACGAAATAGAAACGGAGGATATACTAATCATCGGATCCGAGACGGCAAGTCGATGATCAGAGTCGAGAAAGCTCATGCCAAAGTTTAAGTAGACTTGTGGGGGTTTGGAGATGATGGAAGTACTGGAAATACTGTTATCGCTTTGGGAGACAGGATAGGCGGTGAAGGCGCCTGGAGTAACCCCATTACTCCGCCCACGCAAGCTAGGAGAATTGATTGAGAGGGATTGAAGAGCGAGACATTCTGGCAGGTCCGACGGATGGAGTTGTTCTATGGGATCGGACTAGATAGGTGAGAAGTAGAGGGAGAGAGTGATGCGTACTGATTCAAAGCAACGGGCCGGAGAGATCCAATGGCTGGTAAACCTTCGCTATCATGAGCTGAAAACAAGATACTCTTGTTGTTGCGCTGCTGCTTAGTACGCAGGCTAAGAAACCGTCAGTGATTGGCCCTTGATATGAGTGCTTCTATTTAAAGGTGGCTAGGACACACCAGTCTTAAATTTTGACGAACAAGCAACGGCGACTGGGAAGTCTCCCATAGTATATGCCGGCCCACCAAACATACGGGGATGTAGAAAGTTTTTGGGTCAATTGAGAACATAGCCACGGTCTTACATCCGGTATTGATGGCGAAGAGCTTCGAAATGATATCAGTTACATTTGCAAGTCAACCCCAAGATACCTGGGTATTAGCTTACGCTTCCTGAAACAGTGATAGAATTGTGACTAAAAAAACCATCTGCAGAGATGAGTCAGTATTAAGATGAGTTCGATATTGTATTGAATTTAACACACACCTTTAGAACCAGTTGCAGGGGCTGCGATTAAATTTGCTGATGGAGCATTCAAATCGAACATTCCTTGTTCCTCCGTTAAAAGTAGGAAGAGGTAAGGAAAGAGTTCCATCCTTTCGACATATTTTCACAGCAATGATACTCGAGCTATTGGAATCATTGTCAAGAAATTATGTTGCTGCGTCCCGAGAATGTTGTCGCGGGATTATCGAAGCTGCAAAAACGATGGGAGTGAGGAGAAAAGGTTGAGAAAGATGCATGATTGAGGTCGTCTTTTTTTTTGGAAATTGTTCAATTATTGTCGATGTGATCCTTACAGGCGAGACGCATAGGAAATGATTGGAGTGCCGAAAAGGATCTGTGGTCTCAGGAATATGTCCTTTTAAATTACGCTGACTTGCTTGAAATTTTGGTTTATGAATGAAAACCGAGAGTTGAAGATAAATTTGAAGATGAAAAAAGATATTCAGGGAAGGCCATGTAGATGCCATTTAAGATATAACCACCAATCACGTCAAATAGCTCCATTTTGTAGCATTTCCAACAGCTTGGATAATTCACATACTCTATGGAGTGATTTGTTTCCAGAACTCGGTCATTCGTATGTTGATCTTATTCCTCAGCATGATTTATGAATTTAGGAATACCGAATCAAGTGATTATGATTCCAAAATTCCATCCTGCCGAAGCTATTTGATGTTGCTATTGGCATCTTGTGTATGTGTACCATGGTGATGGGAAGGAAGATTTCATGATATAATATGAGAGATTGCTTTTCGCTTTTATGATGTGATATGATAAGGTTAGGTTTTCCTGATTCTAAGAAGCATGCTAATTGGCAGGCCAATGCAACGACATTGACCCCTCATCATCCCCAAACCTTCCCAAGCCATACAGAGAGATTCTGGCCTTGTGCCGTCCCAATAATTACCTACTATCTTCAACTTCAATCACTCTATACAGAAGTGCTCAAAGTACAGACATGGAACACTATGCCACACATCATAGCTTGAACTCGATCCACACTTCTCTTTTCACGTCTCCCATTCCCACTGACCACCTTCACAAATTGTTATTATGAGACAGTAAAACAGACATGTTGGTGAAGTTCAGCGAAAAGAATATGTCCCTGTCTCCGGGAGGTGTGAGTACAACCGGCTTAGTGAAATATTGAGTCGAGTTCCACAGATATGGGCTAAATGATGAAGATTTTCAAGGGCAACGCACATCTAAACTTTCGATACTAGCTAGCACTTCCAAGCCAGGAACATCAGATAGAATGATAGGCGTCATGGAAAGTGGTGCAGTAAAAGATTCTAGAAATTCTAATCTGCATGTTGAGATCAGTTCCCTTCAACCAAGCTCTTACCAACGGTGAGTAGGTAAAGATACTTTCATGCCAAAATTGATTTTATCTATTTTTAGACTTTCGAAAATTTCTTGAATTTTTCCAAGATTTGGTACTGGATTTAACTTGTCTAGTAGTATGCGAACCGTGTGTATATCGAGAACTTTGCCATATACAGATAACTCGAGTGTGATTCCACGCCATCATATAGATTATGGTACACGCGTAATTGTTTTCCTCTCGACTCAATGCATCGCCATCATCTCACTCCAATCATACGTCTTCATCAGCTTGTCCCACTCCCTTCATTCGACATCTCTTTTCAGTTGGTGGCTATCCCGACCAACTGCCACCCGTTTCACCACCGAGAATCACTTCAATGCTAGATTACTATGCACATCTCACATCCACATGCATAGTTCCTATTTCTACCCAAAAATTAAGAGCACCAACCCAACAATTGCAACAACAACCCCCACACCACCCAGAACTTCCACCGCCAGCCTCAACCTTCCCGTTCTTTGTCCTTCATCACTAACCCGCTTCCAATAACTAGAGCCTGAGTCATTTCCCATACCAACCCGAGAAATCACTCCATCAAAATCATCTCTTTCGCCATCGCTCAATAATCCTTCTTCCATTGTCATCCTTCCATTTTCATCGTGAGTATCATTTTTATACCCGTGAGTGCTATAGTTCGAGGAATAATAATTCGGAAATTTTGGTCTTGGGAAATGTTTCCACCAAGCAACGGTCGGGAAGAAAGTTGGGCGAGTAGCGGAGTGTTTTGTAGCTGTTGTTGGAGTAGTAGGTGTGTCGGGGATGGATATTGAAAGAGCGCCTGTTGGCATTTTATATTCTTCCAATATTTGAGAGGATTTATGCTGTAATTCTTTTGGGTGATTCAATGCTTGGTATTATGCTGAAGTCGATTGGCTATTCCGGTATGCTGTTTGAGGTTATGATCAACGATGGCTGAGATCGTAGAGAAGATCGAGATTGAAGAATAGATGGAAATGGAAATAAGGAAAGACATATTTCATTCGTTGGGAAATGTAGGATCGTCTCCAGAATTGAGAACGAAGCATGTCATCTTTGTTAATTTGTGATTATGCCAATTTCAGTACACAATAAGCAACACTACACCCAAATGCTTGGGAATGGGAGGAATGGAACATCTTGCGAAGTTGCGAAAACATTTTGGAAATAATTTTCTTTGTCTTCGGAGAAAAAATTTGGATCCGGAGGATGAGGGAAATATTCTCAAGATTTGGTGTCGATAGAAACAAAAGAATGCTTCTTTGTCTCCTACAATACGTATTCCACAAATGTTTTTCTTGCAGAAACAGCACAAAAAATGGAAACTCTAGAGTGAATCCAATCGAGAGAAGTATTGAACAGATGCGCTCCTCTAGTCCAGTCCATCTGGAAACTCCGATCAAAAAAAGAAAGAGAAAAAGAAACAATTGCTTCGACAACTATGCCGTAATTGGCTTATGCCCGCTACCAACTCTGGACCACTCTTCTCTCTTTTCTTCCAAGTATTCCCCCTTTTCTATCCATCTAGTTTCCAACCATTTTGCCAATCCTTCGTCACTCTCCGGTAAGTCCTCTAATAAAAATCGCTTGACTTCAACATGGAATTTGTATCCTCGTTTCCCACTCAAGTCACCGCAACTGAGAGATTCCCAGATAGTTGGTGCTTGATGCCATTTATTATGATGTGCATATGCGATCGTCATATCGTATACGGCTTTGACATGCTGAGCCTTCCGCAGATGCTGAACTGTAGTGACGAAGCCTTTGGTTCGTGGGTATAGAAGATGCTTTGGGAGGGGTCGATTATTTTCTTTACACCACGTCTTTGCCTGTTCGTATTTCTCAGGTGTAAATCGTGTCGCCTCACTAAAGCTAATGAGCCCTATGTAATAGATGAGTTAGCACTACCGGATTACCTTAAGTGGGGGTAAGTAGTATGCAAAGCTTACATTGTGGCCATGTTTTCACTACCACTCCTGCAAAGACTCGATCCAACTCTTTCTTGTCCTTCAGCCAATTTCGACTGACCATTGGCATACCCATCCCCCAGATTCCCCATCCAAGCAAGGGGACCCATCGCAATTCAATCTTGGCAAACCATCTACACCTTCCAAGCATACCAGCTCTGATAGCAAGCGCTTGAATCATATAAAAATCGGTCCAGCTGACATGATTTGCAATGACAATAGCGGTTTCACCTTCCGGGAGAGTGTCGCCAGAAATGGTAATCTTGCCTCCATTGAACACCTCGAAAATGACTTGTATCCAATTCCAGTTTGTAAAGGCAACGAACGATGACGCATTGTACACCCAGTTAGGGAAAAAATAGCTGACGGGTAAGAGGAAAGAGATTATGAGGTCCATGAGGACCAATTCGAGGGTCCATGGCAATACAATAAGAAATCCACGAATGCTCGTGTATATAACATCGAGAATCATTGTGGTTCTCTTTGAAATTTTATACGCAAGAAATGAGGGGTGAGGGGCAGCCAACACATCACAAGAGCGGAAGAGAAATTCCAAGCTCACTCGATCTAAGTTTTATGCTTACTCATGGAAATATGGAGCCTTAGCACACGGGCATCACAATCAACCAAGCGTTACTCAAATTTGTTCCACAAGCTTGGTTTTGGAAGCTTGAACTTCGTACACTATACTCGTACACTGTACTCGTACTCTATACTCGTACTATACAGAGTAGATGAGATGCATTTATTGGGATTTGATTTTGGGTCGCCTGAGAGGTGAAAGGGTTGATGGAAAACTTCCAAGTACGTAGATGCAGGGATATTGTAACCTTATCATGTGCTTATGTACGAGTCTCACGAGTACGTACAGATAGAGTTATAAAGAGTAAAGGTTACATACGAGTACATCGTATGAAGAAACTCTACGTACGATCCACCAGTGATTGAAAAATGAAGGTTTAAAGGAGGAGGGAAGGTAATTACTAGTAAGTGATGGGTAGGTTACGTGAGCATTTTCGAATTTCTGAGCGGAGATACGAGTACAGAGTATGTAGATACTAGAGACTCAGAGATAGATGATTGTTACTCAGTACTCTGTAATTACTGTATATCTATCGTACGTACACCATGCATAGAGTTATTAATCAATCAAAAATCAGAGCTCACCAGGCACTTCCCAAACTCATTGTACCACCAGTGTACTATAGCATATATGCAGCTTAACAACTACGCCCAGGCTATATCCAATGTTTGCCACACCAACCAACTTTCAACCAATTCTTTACCGGCGGGATAGCGGAGTGGCATTTGCCGGAATGGCTGGCTCCTTTCTGTTTCGGTCGTGGTGGTTAACTTTGATATATCATGTACAGAGTAGAGTATGTTAACAGTTCAAATTTAGATCAAAGATCAAGTCTGCTACCGGTATCTACCCTACCCGTACACCCGAGTCCTTACGACTATACTTATATCTCTCTCATATCAATATCAATATCGACCCCTCCTTCCATTCTCAGCCTTGTCGGTATATATTGGATGATCTCTGCCGGATATTGATATCCGACCACATGTGTTGAATTGAAGATACATTGCAGCCGAATACAACCTCTCTTAGCACTCTATATCGGTACCCGTTCGTTCGTCGTTCGTCGTTCGTCCTTCGTTCATTGAGCACATCGTCGGAATTAGTCCAAACGTGTGACTTACGTTACGATAGAACTAACATTGTTACCAAAAGTTTCTTGTGGAATACGAATGAATATTTTGGCCAGACCTTCAGCACAGTCCAAGTACTAAGTACTAATAAAGGGTGGTTCGAAAATAATATGTGCCTAATACCGATGTAAGCGCACCCCTTCCATGCTTCCGTCTCTCCTTCCCTCCTTCCCTGTCTCGAAAGCCAATGCGCTGCTGCCGTTTGCGTATTCGTACTATTTATTGATTCTTGACTTGTTATTATTTCCTGACTTTCTGACTTTCTGACTTTCTGACCTTTGTTCAGGTCCAAACCAAACCTCAAAGATCCTCAAGAGAGAAAACTTCATCGTGTCGCCCGAACTTCACACACATTGAAAAGTTTTATATAGAACTACAGAGTGCCTACATCATAACGGAGAGTCATTCTGTCTACCCCGTCCTTGCAATCAAGCCAATCATTGAAACGAGGCTTTGGAATGCATACTGCCCTGCGGGACGTTTACCAGAATACCGATTGAAAAACTGTTTGTTTACCAAAACCCATCAATTGTTCAATCCAATTTCAAAGAATATCTTCATTGCGTTATCGCAGGTATGCCACACCGTTAATCAATCAATAACCAATTTGTGACAATTTTGCCTCTTCATCGCTTCCCCGCGCAAGCCTTCAGACCTACAAAAACGCTGATAAGATAGGCATATCTTGGAATTCTCCTCGAATTTTCTCAAACTACGCTACGATGTCCACCACGGAGGCCGAAACTTACGACTATGCCAGTAAATCAGACAGAGGTGATTATGCCAGTGAGCAATCGGAAGCAGGAAAATCCCCTCTCTCGTCGAGTTTGAGTTTTCTTAAAGGCCTCACCGAGAAGAAGACTACGCGGGGTATGATACTGAAGATTCGTTTCCCAACTTATCCCAATCTGAAACTAAAATTTTGCGCAGTCGACGGCTCAACACCGAAAAGAAGAGGACCCAAACCCGATAGTAAACCTGCTTTAACAAGAAGACAAGAATTAAATCGACAAGCTCAGAGGTATACTGGTATGAGACATAGGATGAGCCTTTGCTAATGTTTCCTAGAACCCACCGAGAGCGCAAGGAATTATATATCAAAGCCCTAGAGCAAGAAGTTTTGCGACTAAAAGAAATTTTTAGCAACGTCACTCAAAGTAAACAGACCCTCGCAGAAGAAAATCGGCAGTTGAAGCAACTTCTCGCACAACATGGTATATCATGGAGTGGAAGTGGAGGAGTCGACGAATTCACAAACAGTCAGAGTCTAGGATACAAATCTAGTGATAGTCAGGCCGGCAGTTATGCACGAGGCTCTTTATCATTCAGTCCTCCACCTCTAAGCCATTCTTCGAACTCAAATCCAAACAGTACCTGTTACGATGCTGGATCACCCCAGTTGAAAGGAGCGCACCGATTCTACAATGGAAATGATAGCAGCATGGCGCAACAACAAGTGCAAGGTGTGGATTATGATCAAGCAGGAATTGACTTTGTTTTGACGTATGGCAAAGATTCCTCCAGCGCGTACTTATCGCCTCCGCGACAATAGCTAATGGCAACATTCTGATATCAGACTCGAGAGACCTTGTATGGACCATATGCAATTCTTAGTGGACCGATCCAGTGATGTTGATGGAGAGTTCTTTTCTGGCCATGCATTAATGGCTACTTGTCCTCCAGAACCTGATATGGGCATGCACCCGGAAATACCTTTTGGGCACTGCATGCCACATATCCAAAGTCATGAATCGGATGGAACAGATGGAAGTCCTCCAAAACAAAAGACGTGGGACTTGAGCAAGGGCGATCTAGCCAATCTATTAGATTTGAGTAAGAGATTAGACTTGAATGGGGAGATCACACCTGTTATGGCATGGGGTATGATGTTGGGACATCCACGATTTCTAGAATTAACAGATGTTGACTTGAAGAACATGAGTGAAGAGCTTTTACCTAAAGTCAGGTGTTACGGGTATGTGTGGTTCTTGCTTTGTCTTTGTGTGGGCCTGCTAATAAAATCAGATTTGGGGCCGCACTCGAGGAATTCGAAGTACGGGATGCCTTGGAGGCTCGATTCGTTACACAGCCAATCGGTATTCCTTCAAGCTAAGATGCTGATTTGTGGAAATCTTGTAGGTTATATACAGAACAGGGGGTTTGTTTTAATGGGTGCAGCGCAACCCAATGTCGTACATGATGTATAATGATTATAATTTTTAGTATACTTACTTTTACGGCAAAAAGATACCCGTCTTTTCTTTGCTACTCTAGGCTTGGAATGAGCCTTTTTGCAATCCATTTACTATTAATCAAAAGTATTTCAAGGCAGCTCTCGTTTTCGTTGTACTGTCATTTGCAGGTTTTCGTGATGATGAAATGGATCATAATGCTATATGTTGCTCTCGTTTACAAGGATCATTTCCACACGTGAACAAGGCCAAATCGAATAACCTGAGTGGGTTAACATTGTTGAGATTGCATGTACTGATACTTCTGATAACAGTAATCCCTTACAAAATTGCAACCCCATTTGGAGGACTCGCAACACCTCCCGGTACCTTATCATTTCTTAGCATTAGCATTGGCATTGGCATTAAGTCCGATTATCGATATGTATTTCGTACGCTGATTCCTAACGAATCATACAAAAAACAGTAATCTAAATTACTAAGGCGAAAGCAATGAAACGTGCTACTATGGAGCTTATAAACATACCTTTAAAGGAACACTACTAAAAAAGAATGTCCACTTCCTCAATCTTCTACACTCCTCTCCCAATCTTTCCAAATCGAATAGCTCTCCAATTGGCATTCCCCATCCAGCAATGAGCCATTCGTGCATCCAGTGCTGGTTTGCAAGGTCGAAAGGGAGAGATTCTAGTGCAGGGTGGTCGCCAGCAGCAGCGGAGAACTCATTATTCCAGAGCCACTCTAGTACCTCAGGGCAGGCCTCGAGGCCTATTGTTGTCATTCTGGGAGCGGTCGCGAAGCTATTCGCTTCAGAAGAAGAAAGATCTTCAACTAAATTCATCAGGAAGTTGTTAGTCTTCTCAACAATGGAAATGGTGATGAGGATCAGTATCCAATAGTCTGGAATGCTAGACCGAATAGAAGTCTTTGGTATCCAAGGGTTATTCTAGGTCAGTTGAATATTTCGGTCCTCATGAATATTCTTATCGGACTAAGGAACTTAGTCCCTCTTCATTTATTGTCGGAGTGCGATCCAAACTATTGGAAAATCTAAGTCCCGTATCAGTTCTATTAAAGTAGGGGAAATACTTACAAGCACGAAGGTACCCGGTACGAATGAAAAGAATATCACCCGGACGGAAGGTGACATTTTGGGCCTCAGCCACAGCTAGGATCTCCGATAGGGGGATCTTGATTGTTGTTAAAGGGGAGACAGTACGACCTTGTGACTCGGCCCAATGTGCGTAATCAAGAAGAACGCCACGACCTACTATGCCGCCATTTTCTACCCAGACTGCAGGCCGGGAGTATCAGCAGGTGAGTGTTGTGAGCAATGTAACGAGGGGCATGTGGAGTTTATACAAAATCACATACCATCAATTCCATTTCGTGTTGAATTATGGATTTCTTCCTGCGTACACCCATTGAAGTAGAGCTTTGCATCTTGATATCCTATACAAGTCCTTCAATCAGTCACTCGCCAATTTTTAAATTTGCCTCGGAATAACATACCAAAATGTCTAAACCCATCCCACTGACTACTACTTTGTGTATTGAATACCAGCACATCATCATTCACAGTTCTCGGGCTTTTATGTATGATCTTCTGTTCAAACTGTACACGTCCAAAACAAGGAACTTTGGGTTTATCTAAAACCCAGTCGGTAGATATTCGAATGCCGTATTTGATTTCCTTGGCGGCTTCAATGGTGTTCTCGGGAGTGAGACGGTTGAGACATCCGAGCTGATCCGTGGGACCATACAAACCCCATGCATTGCCGCGGGGACCATTAGCTTGGAGAGGGAGCGAGGAGAATGCTGGTGTTGGGGGTAGCGAAGAGGAAGAGTTCGATGGCATCCTTGGGGCGACGAGACGAGCTTGAAGGATTAGTGATACTGGAAATATGTTTGGAATTCAAAATGTAGTAATCTTACTAACCCGTCTGTTTTATATGAATACAAGATTTGGAGATGTGACGTGTGAACTGCAGGAATTAGCTAACCCACCCAGTATGTGGGGTTGGTGGGGCAAAAGAGGGGTAACGATGCATGTCTTGTTCATATTCCTTATGGAAATCTTTCTCTACTCTGCAAAGAGAGATCCTGAACACCGTTACAGAATAATTTGTCCATAGATATACTCCAATTCTCAATTCGCTTGATACCTTATTGATCTTTATAAAAAGTAGACAATTGAATCCCCCGAACTTCATTTGGGTGACAATCATACACGAGGGGACTATTTACTTAACGGCCGCGCGACTTCCGGGTCACTTTGATCTTCTCATCCGGGATATCAGAAGCTCAAGATCGTTGAATATGATTACGGATTGAGTAGTCGCTTCGAACAACCTCGCCATTGGAAGTGAAACCCGCTTTAGATAGGGCTCGCGTTGACATGCGTTGCTTTGGGGGCGGTTTCTGGAAGCGCAGAAGCTGTTTGCGTTTAATACTTCTGACTGCACAGTGCCTCTAACGATGACCACTTTTTCGGATATAATCGCTTCGATATCATATCTCTGGTTGTAATATAGATCTATAGAAGAGATCAAAGCAAAACCCAATCGAAGACTGATTACTTACTTATTTCAGAACTCAATGACTACAGTCTGCATGGAATCTTAAGACTAATGGACTTTAACAATCCATAATTCTGCCAACCTTACAAGTATATGCATCGAAATTAACTGCATCAACATACCTGTACGCATGTTTGATTTATATCTTATTGACCCTGCATTGTTGCTGGGAAAATGATATAAACGAGAGCAGAATGGGGGGATGATTGGATGCGGAACGAGACACTGATTGGATAGAATTAAATTCCTCCGGAGATCCAACTATCCGAGCTCCGGTGGACGGGGAAGCTTCATTGCCCCGGGCGACAGCATCCCTTTTGCCCATCGTAACTATTACTTCCTTCATCGTCGCTATGATTTATCTCTAAATTTCGTTTCTTTCTATTGACAATAACCCGGACTTCAGAATGACAGACGCTACGGAAACGGAGCGTCCAGGTCCCTACGGGCGAGCTTGTGTCAACTGTGCTAAGGCAAAAACAAAATGTAACTATGGTAGTGATCAAAGAATTTGTGAGAGGTATTTCTAACAGATGATTCCTGCGTCTCCATGGATTAATTTTGTTCAGATGTGGTAGGCTCAAAAAGAGCTGTGTTACTGCTCCGGTGAAACGGAGACAGAAACCACGCGTGACTGCAAGAACGTCTCGAACAAAGATTAGATGGGCTTGTATCATTACTAAGGACTATTTCACCAAATAATGCAGCTGTCGAAAATGCCCTCAACAGTTTCACAATTCGATCCTCTGATAAACATGTATCAGGTTCATATTCTAATGTCGTGAACCCTTCGGTGGGAGATGCAGATGAGATCGCATCTACGGATTCAGAGGTGGCTCATTTTCCTCCCACGCCAGCATCGAATGCAAGCCCAACATATCCCTACACTTTACCGGATGGTGCGGAACCAACAAGAGAAGAAGCAGAAATATACTTTCTTTCATTCTGTACTAGAAATCTTCCCCACTTCCCATTTGTACAGTTTCCAGATGGCATGACTGCATGTCATTTACGACAAGAACGCCCGTTTTTTTGGTTATGTATCATGACGACGTCGTCAACAGTTATTCACCGACAAATCACACTTGGCAAATCGGTTCGAGAAATTGCAGCTCGTGAACTTGTTGTGGAGGGAAAGAAAAATTTAGATCTATTACTCGGCTTGATTGGTTTTGTTGGATGGTAAGCTAAAGTTTCGATATCGAACCTATGTTACTCACTGCTACTTGTATCAACTACGAACCGCACCAATCATGACTCTATTTTCCAATCTCATCGTTACACTTGTGGTTGATTTGCAGCTTCACCGACCTACAACTGATGAGTCATCTCATATTTTGGGGGTGGAGCACGAAATTCGTCATCATGAAAGGATGGAGGTACCATTGAATAGAAACATGGAGCATCGTCGTCTAGTCATAGCTTGTTATTACCTGACCTCAACGTACGTCTCAATAGCTTCTCTTAAATATGGTAGGCTTGATGTGATTGAAGCTAACTCGCAGATCCAAGTCTTTCAACCACCCACAAGAAATTGGAAAGTGTTGTCTGGTGTCCTTATCTTGATCAATGCCTATCAAAACTAGAAGAAAGAAAATATCCATCCGATGAGCTTTTAATTAGTCAGGTGCGACTTCAACACGTTGTACGTAAGACGGCCGAGGCATATATAAACCTCATCCGCGATGGAACACCGAGCCAGCCCGGGAGTTCTACTCTCATTATGCTCTATATCCAAACTCTCAAGTCTCAACTAGCGGGGGTCACAAACAAGATACCCCCGCATTTGGTCGCTAATATTATGTACCTTTTATGGCGGAGAGTCAAATCCTACAACTATGTGCTAACAGCTTCCAAGGAGCTTTGAACCTCCAACTTTTCGGCGCAGAAGTGATGATCTACGAACTTGCTATTTATCTTCCCAACTCCTCTGAAGACTCATCCATAGAATCCTCACTTTCTAGAATGGAATCGCTTCATCGCTGTCTCAATTCCATAAAATCTTGGTTTGACATTCTTCTCAACTTACCGGCTTCACATTTTATAGGATTGCCGCTTCCAATATGGAAACAATTCGGAGGAGTTTTCTTTCTCTTATATCGTTTGACGGTGATGAAAGATCCGGCATGGGATACCGATATGGTCAGGAGGATTTGTGCACCTGGACCAATCTTGGATATATTAGGACAAAGTCTGAAGGAAGCAGAAGCAGAAGCCGCATGGGAAAGGACTAGTACTGATTCCGAAAATATCTTCACATGTTCGGAAAAGGTTCTGAAGATGATTAAGGCATGGGTTGATCGTTTGCCAGGATTTAATGCACCTATAACCATTACTTCTAACTCTATAGATGACTTCCAAGACAAACAACAACAGGCAATATCAGAGACGGAGCAAATAGCTTCTATGTCAGCTTTTATGCCAATGGAGATGGAAGATATCTGGTCGCAGGATTTCATGGGACTTTGGGATATGTATCCCAATTCTTTATGAATTAATTGTCAGGTTTCCGGGGGAGTTGAACGAGTGTGATGCATCTTGCAGGGGGTAACAATACACAGATACTGGTATTGATAACGTACCCCACTTTACTCCACATGTTCATTCACTGACATGCACCTGAAGGATTTATACCATGCTGTCATTCTGATATTCGGTTATACAGAATATATCCACCTTCCAACCACCAAATCCCTCGGAGATCTCATCCCCCCATGTATTTCTGATCCTCCGGTCTCTGTTGAAACCCGAACCACGATAATCCCACTCGGGGTTTCTGGATGACACGAGCCCCGTATCCAATCACAATCACGTACGCCGGGACACATTCCGGAGATATACCATTTGGCTATGCTTGGAGCATTTGATGTTATACAATAAGTTTATATATATATATATATATATACTAACATTTACATATACTTGTTCAACATTTTCTTCGCAATCATCGTCACTATATTCTTCTCTCCAGCAACCTTGAACCATTTCCACAAAATGGCATCTCCAACCTTCCCAATAAGAACTCATACTACCACGCGTTCGCTTACCTACTCGTACATTCATATTCAACCCTCATCTCCCTCAGATACCTACATCATTTTTCTCCATGGCTTTCCCTCCTCCTCTCATGACTGGCGTCATCAAATAACTTATTTCTCCTCGAAAGGCTATGGAATAATTGCACCTGACCTTCTTGGGTTTGGCGGCACCTCCAAACCCCTCTCGATCCATTCCTACAAATTCAAAGACATGGCCTCGGACCTACATGAAATTCTTTGCTTGCACACTGTTTCCGCTTCTCATAAGGTTATAGGTGTAGGACATGATTGGGGGAGTGCTATGCTTTCGCGCATGGTAAATTATTATCCTGAATTATTCAAGAAACTAGTGTTTTTAGATGTGGGATATCAGGCACCTGACGGACCGGCGTTCAATCTCGAAACGGTGAAAATGATCAATGCTCAGATTAAAGAGGCGGCCGGATTTGAGATTTTTGGATATTTTTTGTTGATGGATGAGAAGGATGGTGTGGAATTGCTGGATAAGAATGTATGATTTTTATATTTCTGCCGAGTGCGGTTATGACAAAGATAAGTTGTTAATATGATATCAACATAGCCCGAATCTGTTATGTCCTTGTATTTCAGCCTTGATAATGAGCTAGGCAAAGAACATATGGGAGCTACAGGCGGTTTTCGCAAATGGCTTGAGGGGAGCATGGTAGCTCCTTATCCGCATTTTGTAACGAGTGAGGTGAGTAGAGAGTTCTTTTTCTTTTTCGTTTATATGGCAATACCATGATGCAAGTATTCATGCTGACAAGTATCCCACTATTAGGACGTTGAATATTTTAAAACACTATTCTCGCCCGAAAATGGTGGATTTGGCGCTGCAAAAAACTGGTATACTATGCAACTTCACGGGATTAACGAAACCGATGATAAAGGTATCATTACCCTCACTCTTCTTCTATACTATCTCCATTTCTTTCTATTTTCTACATATATATTACCCCACATTTCATAACCACAACTAATCTTTTGAATCAGCGATACCCAAAGAACGCACCATTGTTCACCAGCCAACTCTCCTGATAACTTCTACCAATTTCATCAGCTCCGGCGCCGATTTTCCTTCGCAAATGAAACCTTATATCCCGAATTTTAGAGTTGAGAAATGGCAAGGTGGTCATTGGATTCAACTTGAGAAGAGTGATGAGACAAATGCACTATTGGGGGAGTTTTTTGAGGAGATTTGAAGAGCGGAAGACATAGACAGGGTGCGGTAAATGAACTGGGTGTTTGAGCAAGTAGGCTTAGGTGATATGAATTTGGTTTAATTTAGCGAAGTCGGTCGAGGTCGACAAACGGAGCGAGCGAAGTTCGTAAAGTAGTTGATAAATGGAACTATACTTTTACTATTCCACGTCGTCTATCCAAGTTCTCCAAATATCACTCTCATTTCATTCAATACCCATAAAGTTTCCAGGTAACTTGTTTCATCTCCTGACACAAATATTCGCCAATATCGTCTCAAGTAACTAGATCGCGAAAGCAGTAAAAACTCGAAGCATATTAAGTCTTTTTCCCACCTTCTAATTTCACACATAGAAAGTCTCAACACAACTAAAGCTGCACACCCACTATAGGAAAGTTGCTAAGAATTGACTCAATGTGGGTATTGATCCGCTCGCTCACTCGCCCTAAATGCTACATAAATTATTGTGACATAGAAAATACATTATTTGCAGGTTTGTATGCAATAGGATAAGGATATTGACATAAGTGGAAGCTTTTGTGCCTGATTGGCACATCGTGTAATGTGGGTATATGGTTTGTGGATTTGTTTCCACTCGATTCTGCTGGAAGAGCTAAGTTTTGTTTTCTCTCTAAACTTTGTTTTGGGATATATGAGGATTTCGATGTTTTCGTGAGATTGGTGGCATGTGTGAATCCTTGCATCCGGGTATACTCTGCAGTTGAGATGACCAGCAATCCAATATTGTACATCTTGTCGTTGTCTTATATCCCATTATCGAATTTTTGTTCGATTGGATGATATATGACTTATTGTGTGGCTCCGTCTAAGGATATTCGACTTGCTTATCGTGTCTGCTTCTGACCAGAACCACTCCTCATGTGAATTTGTCTTTTCCTATCTGCTATCTTTTGCTCTCTTCATTCAAGGATGATAATAAGTCTCATGTCGTACCTTATCAGCGTCTACCTTCCCATCCCTCATTTCAGTTTTCTTGAACAATTCCTGCAGAGGACTCATTGGTAATGGCCATTCGACTTCTTCTAATATTTCGTCTTCGTCCTCTTTCTCCTCTTCATCTCTTCCCTCACTGACGTTTCTTTCCGGTAAAGCTATCCGCAGTATATTCAACGTTCCTATATCTTTCTCTCCTTTTTCATCTTCTTGTTCTCCCAATTTCTCTACTCCCGTTGAAGCCAAAGGCGACACTGGACTTGCTTCCCTTTTCCTCTTCCTCCTGAAGCTCTTCCCAATCGGCGTCAACAATTCACTTCCCACCGGTTCCCTGGCCGGCAATTCCACTGGCGCCATCATTTCTCTCCCTTGTAACTCCCTCATCTCCATACTCTCTCCATGCAGTTGCGCTTTTCCTCCGGTCCCTAAATACCCATCACCAAAACTAATATGGCTACTCGTACTTGCCGGACTATGAAGACCACCGAAATTTTTATATGGTTCTATGTCAATTGCAACATGTCGTGAACGAAGAAGATGTTGCTGTAAGAGGAATTCGCGACGTTGGTTGCGGCGAGTGAAAAATATCACTACGAATACGGTGGACATGCCGAGAATTGAGCCGATTATGGGGCCGATTATCCATGTCTTGTTCAGAGGAACCGCGGAGCTGGAGGATGTTGAAGGAATGGTGGAATTGGAAGTACTATTAGTTTCGGAGCTCATGGTTGAAGTTTGGGTAGAAGTTAATATTGCTGTGGAATTCGAGGTTGGGGTTGAAAAAACAGAGTTTATGGAGGCAGTAGGATGTGAGGATGCTTTCATTGCGGATACTGATGCTGTTTTCCGAATTAGTATAATACGCTCGTCAAGATTGTTAAGTCTAGAGAGGGAATATATATCTATACCTTCGGAGAGCGCACTTAAATAAGCACTTGCCCAAGTAGCTGTACTCAAAATTGTCGTCCAGTCCCCCGAATCGCTAATTAAACTCCCAGTCCAACTACTAGCAGGCGTTGTCACCGAGCTAAGTAGTCCACTTACAGTCGAGGGAAAGGTCTTTGTTGTCGTCTCTCCAGAAGTCTTCGTAAACCCAGTTCCAACTATCCGCGAATACAAAGCTGTTAAATTTGACACTTGTAATGCATACTGTTGCACCTGCCCACCCCCTGGCGTATTAAGACATTTATTTAATTGCGTATAAATGAGGGGTGTTATGTCTTGCTGATCGGTATTGACGTCCGGATTTTCAATTGAGTAGGTCAACACGCAAGTTTGACAGTTTCCACAGCTGGTAATAAATGTTGAGTTTTCTGCACAGGAAGTCGTGCTATTAAATGCTAATGCTTCTATTCTGCATGTCGCTACATCAATATTAGTTTTCTTTTCTCCTTTGCCCAATAGTATCCTGATCTGTGTACGGTATATGGTCAGAGTGAGTCAAACTTACGGCAATTGGGAGAACAGTATGATGAGGGCAATACCATCACAGATTGTCTTGCTACCAGAGCTACAGCGATGAATCGAGGAAGATGCATCTCTCCTTCTCTCCAATACCAAAACCAGGACCCCAAAGACGAAAATCAAACTCAAACACGTTACACGCCCGATGTCTTACGAAGTACTTTGTCTTGAGAGTGC
The DNA here is from genome assembly GCA_038090695.1 of Sclerotinia spermophila. Classification (NCBI taxonomy): domain Eukaryota; kingdom Fungi; phylum Ascomycota; class Leotiomycetes; order Helotiales; family Sclerotiniaceae; genus Sclerotinia; species Sclerotinia spermophila. The sequence continues at coordinate 39,370 of JBBMOJ010000257.1, read as the reverse complement.
ATTTTAATCGCTCGTTGAGGCTGAAATAGTGCTTCACTGAAAATAAGAGAAAGTTTTGTGGAGTTGGAGGACACCGAAGTTTAGATGACAAAACTACCACCAGCCTTACATACCAAGACAAAATATACATCATACAGGTATACATGCTCTGCATGCTATTAAATCGAACGAGATGTGTGTTATGCGTTTTACTTTCGACCTGCAGGCATGGGATAGGCATCCAGCCTTTCGAATATGCATGTACTGGGGTCTCGAAGTACATATACTAGGGAGATCTCGAAACGATCTCGCAAAAGGTGCTCAGAAGAGTGACAGAAATGCTAAAGGGTGAAGTGCTTGGTAAACATCCTAACAGAGAATTCTACCGGAAATTCTGGATGAGCATGGGGATGTCATTGATAAATTCTAGATGCAGTTAGTTACTATTAATCTTCCTAGTCATTTATCTTCTGATGACAGTAAAATACCGAAATCTGGTAGGTTGTACAAAGTTGTTGCATGTAAAAGACAGTTGCAATCCCCCTCTCAATAATGCTAATTATCCGACATTTTTTAAGTATTTTCCGGGGGTCGACTACCACTTCGCCGGCCCACAGGAGTAAAAAGCATATTATCCAAACGAAATGCTCGATCAATTGGTGGACTTTGATTGGATCATATCTCGTCCCCTGTTCAACTCCACCAAAATGATATGATTGATACTGAATCAAACAAGGATAGTCCGCTTCCAGGTCCTACCACCCCAAAAACTACTTATTGAGGCTTAAATTAACGACGCCTTTTCAGCTATCCTTCTCGAAGCCACTGGTTTGACTTTGGCATTAGAAGATGATACTTCAGGTATGAATGTCTGTGGAAGAAGATACGGAGAACATGATGTTATCGTATGCGGTCCAATAGTATTTCAAAAAATTGTTTAAGGGGAGATTTTTTGGGAGAAAGTTAGAACTAGAGCTTCGGAGAAATTGTTTGGATGAGGAATGGTTTCGGCATCAACGTTGAGGTGATTCCGGATTGGAGCTCAAACACATGGGTTGCATGGATGATTTTCTATGTATCCATGGCACTTACACGCAACATAAAACATTTCGTTCCATTTTCCAAAGAAGAAATAGATAGAGGTTGATCGCGTTGTATTGACCAATCGTCATCTCTCCATCCATTCAGAACGTTTCGAAGTTCTACCCCGGATTAAGTTTGGATTAAACTGTACAACATTGAAGATTTGCACGATTCCAGGCTTTCGGTCTTCAGTGTGGATCGAACCTGAGGTTTATCGTTGTTTATCTCAAAAGTTTAACAACGGATTGGATAAGATCATATGTCTTAAGGCCAGAGTCGAAGAATCAAGTAAAGTTCTGATATAAGGACTTCTCCGGTGCGGTCATTATTTCTCTATCCACATATTAAATCATGCGGCCTCTCTCAGTTTCCGGTTTCTGCGAATATGTATCTTCATTCTCAATGCAGTCACCTCAGTCCCATAATGCCGCGTGATATTCAAAACCCACTCGGTGCCCAGATGGAAGAATAGACCCCGATTCCATTTGCAATATTCGCTGACGATTGCTACCTAAGATCCACTACTACTCATGCAAGTTCAAGAGAAATGTGAGTTTCGTAGATTCTATAGTATCTATGAGGTTACACCGAAGCACAGGCTGCAAGATTATCTCGAAGCTGATTCGTCAACAGTGGCATCTAATGCTACCACGATTTCCCATTCTGAACGAGATTATTTGTCCCCCATTTGAGACCTATGCAATAGATAGTAACATTCCATTATATCTTATCGGCTACTCTCGTGCTTATAGTGAAACCATAAGGTACAATGATGATGGTAAAAATCTTCACATCAGACGAGGAGGTAAGTCTTGGCAGATCAAGCAAGGGCATGGTACATGGGCATAGTTGTGTTGTCTGATTCCTACAAATTTCCCAATATAAGCAGTGATCAATGCCAACTTATTTGGTGGGTTGCACCAGGTCGCAGCATTCTTTCAGCCGATCGTACGTTGGTCTTCTGTCTTCCTCTTTGGGATGCAATATATGCTCTATCATTCTTTTCCCGATGCATCTCCGAATAGCTGGTGCACCAGAAAAATGAGACGAGACTCTAACTAAAAGTACAAATACTGATATCGATTCGAGAGCATCATATGCTACACAGAGCTACAGGGAATACACAAACTCGTGATTTTCCTTGTCCGTCAGATCGAGAAACTCTTTTTTATCTAGCTTTTTGTAGCGTGGTGAGGCTCTAATCGCTTCATTCTTCTTGTTCAACCAATTATAGTACCAAGCGATGAAAGCCACATCGAGAGCACATACTCCATAACATACGATAATGGTTATCTCTGCTGGTATGTATCGTGGCGCATCTGCCGGTCTGAATACCTGCGGGCCAATTATATTCCCTATACAATAAGCAATTAGATACAAGGCTGCAACTGTTGTTTTCTTGGTGTGACCGGCGATGTTACTCGAAATCATGGAGAGAAGTGCAGTGAACGGTGTTGGTGAAGCTTGCGTTAAGTAATAGCCTGCCAAACGACCACTGTCGTTCGATAAAGGGAGAGCAACTATAAGGATCATGCCTAGCATCGCGATTAAAAGTCCAGATATGGAGATCAAAAGTCTGTGGCCATATTTATCTCCAAGGTAACCACATACAATAAGGGCTACAACTTCAACAGCACCACCTGGAGTTCCATAAAGAAGCGATTCATCGGGAGTGTAGCCAAATGATACAATAAGCTGGGAAAAGAAGTTGGAGATTCCACCTATGGATTGTCAGTTGCCATTGACTACAACCGATTAGGAGTCGGTGTCAAGATCATCCTTACCATTAGGAATGTCTGACACCAATCCATAAAAGACGAATGCCCAAGTTACCGGATCGGTGAGAGCTTCTTTCAATTGGTACATTTTAAAGTGTTTATTGCCCACACCTTGTTGGTTCTGTCTGATACGCTCAACAGCCATAAGTCTCTCTTGTGGAGTAAGGAACTTGGCATTCAATTGATTATCGGGCATGAAATAAAGAAATATGCAACCGATAGCTACTGTCAAAAGTCCAATGGCCATGAACACAATCTTCCACGAAGCAATGGTCGATCCGTGTTTTTTAACACCAACTGAGATGCCGTAAGCGACGAGACCACCAAATATTTGAGCGAAGCCATTAAAACTGAACCATATTCCAGTTCGCAGACCTTGCTCTTTTTTTGTATACCACTGGGATGTAAAAAGAGTAAATCCAGGAGTGACTGCAGCCTCGAAGACTCCCAGAAAGAAGCGCACAGCCACAGCACCCGCGAAATTGCTTGTCGCGGCCATGCAACACAATGTCCCACCCCAAGCTATGATATTGAACGATGACCATTTAGCCAGTGGCAATCTCTGTAGTAAAAGATTTGTGGGATATTCCCAAACCAGGTAGCCGATGTAGAATATCGATCTGTTCAGTAAATCAATCAACAAAGTTCATAGGAATATATAGCAACCTCAGAACGCTCTCACCCTAGCCATTGATAATTGTCACCCTTAAGGTTAAGTGATGTTTTCATCCCCATGATACTAGCATAGGAAAGTGTCGTCTTATCGAGATAGTTGAGCCCATACACAACACAGAGCATCTATGAAAGAATTGTGAGTACACTCATTGAAACTATGCGATAAGAGACATACCGGCATCAAATTCCAATCGATTTTCCTCAACAATTTCTTTTCCATCTCTGGTGTCATAACAACAACGTCACCGTCATGCCCAGCAAATGCTTTAAGTGCCTCATCGCCATCATTTGGATCAGCATGCTTGTACATAGGATCTCGTACTTCCCCTTCACCCAAGGTAACATTTCGCTCCAAATCTACTGATTTCTTTTTGATACCATCAGACTCGGCGGAATGATGTTTTTCGTCAATTGGGTCTGCCATAATGTAGATGCTAGTTTTGCGAGGTACTCACTCACGCACACCCCTATTGTCCCAAGTAAAGAAGATGCTAAGTGCCACGCAAGAGAAGGCAATGAATGAATAGGGATGGTGTCGACAAGTGAAAGATGCAGTTCGTAAGTGTAAGGTAAGGTATAGTAATGCTTTCAGTTAACGAATAACGAAGAGATGAAGGTGCACAAGCATCATGATGTTACTGAAGTACAAATACTGGACTATAGTAAACTAGATCCCGCATGCATGATGTGTATGGTATGCTATCTGAAGATCATCACTAGTCCACAGATTGGCTGTGAAATGGAAGTGTTATCATCGCCCTTCTCCCCTCTCGAGCCCCTCATGTTTGACGATAAGGGTATTTTTCTTGAGAATATGTAGTAATATATGCTTCTTGCATCATTTCTTATCAGTTCTTCTCCATCATTTATTAGGAGGGCAAGAGATATGAGATGAGGGGGAAACATCGGGGATTGAGATTATTGAACGCAATTGGAGAAGATAAGTTAATAAACTATAACTATCAGAGGGGAAATGGTTTCCATTACAGGAAAATATGAAAAAGGAAGGTTACATTTGGATTTTATCGGCAGATAAGTTTAAGATCTTAGGTTACATAATTTGGAACTTTAAAGCTTAACTTATTAATCATGTTTGATCGATAATAAGGCACGTGATGAGGTATGTATAGACTTTTTCATTCGCGCTTACAGTACCATTTGTTCGTCCCCCAGAATGACTTTATACACCATTGCAGACTTACAGGTCCAAATGGAAGATGAACACTCGACCAAGCAATAGCACTCATATCATCCAGCAGTTCAATGACGGCCTCGACGCTCGATAATGACACAATGGTAATTCCCTGGTAGTAGAGAATAACAGCGCCATGTTAGTAGCAAAGGGTAGATGTGAATTAGCTTAACCTAAAGCCACCAGATCCTCGACATCCATGACATCGAGCATACTACAAACATTCGAGAGTCTTCTGTAGTGCACAGCTTATCCCAGAAGTACTATAGGATTCCTGCACATTTGGCTATCCAGAAGGAGGGCGACAAGGCAATGATGAACGCGCTAATTCACATCTAGGCGGGAATTTGGTGTCGAAAGATCTACGAATTTTGAACAACGTTTCAAAGTTGTTGATTCTGCATTAGTAGCACTCTTATTCCATGGAGAAAAAAATTCAAGTCAGGAAAGATGAGACCAGATTTCAATCTACCAAGTGGATCTGTCATTTTTGGTAATGCTGACGTGATTCTCAAGATAATAATACGCACAGTTTCCTTCCCAGCCTTAAATGCCATTGAATTCTACAAATTGTGCATGTCGAGATTCAATTGCATGGTAGCAATAGTCTACTTAATAGCGATTTTTGCATGAAGGGTCACCACCAATAAAGCTTGAGTAATTCAGCCCTTCGAGTGGAGAGTCTGAAGCCCAGTTCGCATTTTCTCTTGCATGTGCAATGCAGTATGTAATCTCGAAAGTCCTTGGTTCCGTTCTTCATCAGTTATGTTTAAGTACAACGCATAGTCGTGTCCCCTAGCTATCTTTCGCTCTTCATAAGAGTATTCCCCCCCACCTCCATTATACCCTCACAAGAAGCTGCAGATGTTTAGTCTGCACAGTAGCTACAATATATAGAGTCTGCACATGTATCAATTATGTGAAAAGCTACCGATGTATATATTATGAAATTTGGTTCCGTTAGGGTCCGGTGCTGATTATGTGAATCTACCAGAAGTAACGATGAAATAAAGCCCCAGAGAGGAGTAAGGCTATGTACTGAATGCTACACTGACATCCGATTGAGAGCAGGTTCAACAAAGGAATATATGTACCGCAGCTATTGGGAGCCTGAAGAAACGAATATATCGCTCATACACAAGGGATATCAATGTCAGCCCTACCCGGCTCCCTCGAAACGACCACTAGTGATGAGAGTTGTGTCGTGAATGCACTACTGATATTTCTTAATTGGTGCTCCGATAAAACATCCGCTATCTGCCCAGACATCGTCTTATTTTGTTTCCAGCTTTGCCTAATTATACCGCTGTTTTGAATCTTTCCGCCGAACTCCTCCACCGCATCCCCGAGCTAGACCAAATCCGATTGGATATCATTCAATTCCTGGCTTTTGTTCTAAATCTGCTATTACCTCCGGCTCAATAATTTATCCGCACGGACTATACCCAGCAGAGCATTAATATTGACGCTGAGTAGGCGCATCTTTGATATCTCTCTCATTTCAAAAATAGGAGTCATACCGAACAGAAAGTTAAAGCTTTTATGATGAATCTCACGGCTTATCAAGCACAATCAAGTAACTTTGTCTTTCTTTCTGCGGCCCTCGTTTTCCGAATTTCAGCATGCCTCGCGGCTCCCTTGAAATTTCATATATCGTGTGACCAGCTCCATGATTGAGTTGTACGGTAGGTGATTTGTAACAAAGCTTCTCAGGATCTCTCTAACTTTTCATCGCTAGAAAACATCAAGATGCCTGAACTAATATGCTCAGATAGATCCACGCAATGACGATCCTACGTCAGAAAAAGTTGCAGACTCTGTTGCCACTTCAGCGAGGTTACTTCAATGTTCTACCTGACCAAACGGGCATCTCCTATGACATGACGTTCGTCTCAGATATCGAGCAAGAGAAAGCACAAGTTGATTAAACGGAGGATGTTGTATATGACAAAACATAACATAGAAAACATGGTCATTGGCTATGGTAGAGGGGTTTTCTCAATAATGATATAACTCCCCCGCACCATGCAATCTTCCGGTGTACTGTCACTCGTACTTCACCTCACAATATACCCGCGATGAAATTTATCAATGCTTATCACCTAAGAATGCTATCCATATTATCCCCCCATAGGAACGACAGAATCAAATCATTCTCTACCACTATTATCAACCACTTCACTTTGTAAACTTCTCAAAACACATCACAATTCAAGGGTTAAAGATATTCATTACTCTTCGTTAATGCCAATGCTCATATGTATTTCTTGTATCTTGTGTGTGGCTATGTTAAAGTGAAATACCCAGTCCACATCGTCCATCGATGCGTTCAGTCATCAATACACTTCCCTCCCGTCACCTCCCGTCCCCTTCCGCCAATCCTCTTTCAAGACCCAACAAATCTACAAAACCTCCTCTGTCAGCTATTGACGTCCCAGGTACATGTAACAGTGGCAGCAATTTATCTCGTTCTTTTCGTCAAGTGTATAGGAAATTGATCACGTAACCGCGTCAACATTTTATCCTCTCCCTTGCCCCCACCCCCACAGCCAGTCTCCCAATCATCCGTACTTTCATCCGTAACAAAAGAAACATCAATCAATCCACATCTGCTCTGTCGAAACTAAGCCCATCCATATTTCATCGAAGAATGCCGGGAAAAAAACGCCCTATGATATGCATAATCTCCCGTCCAGCCCATTCCCAAACGCCACGCTTGAGTCGTGAAGTCCAATTACTGTAGACTGCGACATATTGAGTCCAACGAGGCAAAAAGGAGTAGCTCGTGAGCTTCAAATAAATTAACAAAGTGAACAAAAAAAAAAGAGTCTGTTAGAAGTGTACTATACTACTATGCCCGGTGAAAGCAAATTATATGACATTGAAAAGAAGAGATTTATGTAAGTTGAATTGTGTTCGCAGTAGTAATTACCACATTGGGTTTACCGATCATTCTTTCTACCGTTGACCGCATCAAGATAATCATCGTTTATAGTTATGTTCGACGACTTTGAAGTAGGTCGAGGAGTAGGAAGATATTCACCATCGACACCTGTTAGTGATGACTTTGAATTAGGCCGAGGAGTATGTTCTTCATCTAGGAATGAAAATTGCGACTGTGATTGTTTTGGCGTTTTGAATAAATCAACCTCTTTATCGCTGTGGCCTTGAAATCTACCTGGAGGTGTTGAGGTAGCCTCAAAAACCTGAGATGCTGGAGGCATTTCGGATATTGGTGATGAAGTGATCGCCTCTTCAGTGACGGTAGGAGGTGGTTCAATCAAGTCAGAATTTAGCATTTCTGTTCCGGAGACAACACTACCACGACTGTTCGTGCGCATCATTTCTGTACCAAGCTTAGAACCACGATGTGTCTTTGGGGAAGCGGTAGCCTTTGGACTGGTCTTTTCTCGTACAGCAACATCACCCAACACTTCATCCTCATCATCACCCGATTCACCACATTCATGGCGATTCTTTTCCAAAGTTTCCCGTTTCGCCTTCATTTTTTCAGATGATCGTTGGGGAGAAAGGTTTCGACGGTGTTCTAATCGCACTGGAGAAGGACTATTTGGTAGGAGATTGGGTGGGGGAAGTTTCGGTAGTTCATTATCGTCGATCATGTCAACTTCGTTACTGATCCCCAGTCCAGTGTCATCCCAATCCCCTGTAGGTCTCCTATTAATGACAACAGGGAGATCATCGGTCGGGAAAGCCTCGGTATCTTCAAAAAGACTTGAGCTGATTGAATCTTCACGACTTGAACCTCTAAAACTACCAGCTGGCATATGTGCATAACCAGACGAAGCAGACGTCGGGCTATCTTCAAGACGTAAACTCTCTTGGCGTAGACCAGACGGTGGAGGATATGCCGGAGAAAAGTTCAAACTTGATATAGGCTCTTTCCACTGACATAATCTACAAAGAACTTCGGTAAGCTTCGACGCTGTTGGCGGCTTTTCAATTAAAGCATCAAATTGATGAGGTGCTTGAAGTTCTTTCAGATATCCAGTGATTGCAACTATAGGAGTTTGAGAATTGGCATTCTTGGTTTCGCGAATCATTCGAGCCACATCTGCACCATTGAGTTGAGGCAATTTGAATTCCATCATGATGATATCGAATTTGATATCACTAACGGCATATCTCAATGCATCAGCACCATTTGAGACCGTAACTGTGCGACAACGTAATTTCTCCAACAATTTCTCCATAACCATTCGTGATACTGGGTGATCTTCACAGATAAGTACATCCAAAGGTCTGAAAGCAGGACCATCGGACAAGGTAATCTGAGACATCCGCCTTGAGCTTTGACGACGACGTTGAACACGAAGTAATGCATTAGCCTTTTCCCCTTCATTGTCTGAAGAAGAAGGCGACATGTCGAATACTTGACTTCGTCGCTTGCGGTGGGATAAGAATTCGCCTGGTAAAGGACTTCCTTCTTGTGATCCAACAGTTTGCGAGCGAGCTCTAGATGAGGATGAAGTACCGCTACCTTGACGTGGAGTGGCAGGTGGTTTTGCTGGCGATGATAGCGAAAGTGGAGGAGGTGCAGACCCACGTATCTTGATAGGCGATGAAGCAGCAGAACTAGTGGTCTTATGAAGCCCAGGCGATGTTCTAGGCCCATCCATGAAAGTAGCAGGTGGTACAAGATTGTTGCTCGACTGCTGTGATAAGCTCGAAGAATTGCTCGAAGTCTTACGTTTAGCTTCATTGTTTTGCCCTGCAATAAATGAGACAAGTAAAGGTGATGAAGGTTGTGAAGCCCTACTTGGAGAAGCATCTGCTTGACTAAATCCAGAAGGAGACGAAGGTCGAGCAGTAGCTTTAGCATTTGACAAGGTTCTTTGGATAGGCATTGGCATTGGCATTGGCATTGGCAATACAGGATTTCCATCTGAAGCAGATGGGGATGTAACTATGCTATTAGCACCACCGGGACTGATAACCGGCTTACTTGGAACCGACATAGCTTCCTGTCGTAATTTCTGAATGACATCCTTGTTCGCCTTCTCTAGAACTGGTAGATTTTTGAAAGTAAAGTTACCAAAGTCATCTGCTACTACTGGTTCGCTAAGTCGCCTGCTCTTCATATCTCGAACGTGAGGTGGAATGTGTAATGGCATTAACCCTCGTTTGACGCTATTGACTTGACTCCGAATTCGAGACAAAGCATCGTGAGGGCGTTCGGCATATTCGGCACCAGGTGTGGGATGTTGAGTAGATGCTTGATCTTCCATCTCTTCCGCAAAAGATTGCAAAGTGGCTCCTCTCGCATCAAAATACTCGGTATCCTCGGGATTCTCCGGTGCGGGAACAAACTGCGCATCGTCTTCGAGTAATTTGTCCCATTGCGTGCCTTCAAACCAAGGATGGCTTCGGATTTCATCTCCTCCAGAAGGAAACTTCTCTTCTTTATTGGCCCCGAGCCGCTTTTGTGGATCTGAGCATAAAAGCTTATTCATGAGATCCTTAGCTTCATCCGAGACATCGTAGTCACCTTCATCCGGCCATGAAATCCGGCGAGCCAGGATGTTTTCGAAAACTTCATCCGGTGTACCAGCGTGGAAAGGTGGATAGCCGTAGATAAATTCAAACATGATACATCCTACAGACCACCAATCGCTTACCTCATCTTGACCAAGACCATTCACAGTTTCGGGAGCAAGATAATCGGGCGTACCAACAAATCGACGATTACTATCATCAGGATCGAAAAGAGCCATCGGAGGTGGCATCATACCTGTGCTAGTTTGTGGTGGTGTACCGTGCCTAGCATCAGAACTGTGACTCGTAATTGGTTGGAGGCACAAGTCTGGTGATGCACTAGCTTCATGCTCACTCAATTCTTCAATAGGTGTTCTCCTTTGATTGAACCCTTGTTGACTTTGAGTCTCGCTCAGGGAAAATTGGTTGAACATAGAAGTTAATGCATCACTGCCGCCGCTATCACTCCTGTGGCCGGATTTTCGGCGAGAATCCTTGCTGATGGTGTTTTCACGACTCAAATTGAAGTACGAGGGTGTTCCCAAGCTACCTCCAACATCTGGGGTCATTTGAGGTGTTGAGCCGGGTGAATGATGTCCCTGATAATCGAATGATGAAGCACGAGAGGAACTCATGGAAGTAGCTCGAGCAAAGGGACCTTGTTTCAGTAGATCTGGAGCCGATTCATTCGCTACGCTGCTTAATACACGCTTTTGACGTCCAATCAAGCCCATTCTCGATAGACCGAAATCGGTCAATTTAAGATGACCCTTTTGATCGATGAGAAGGTTGTCAGGTTTCAAATCACGATGTACAATGCCACGACTGTGGAGATGTTCAACGCCAAGGATAACCTCACCAAGGTATTTCTTTGCCCAATCTTCCGAAAGACCTCCGAGAACTTTAATGAGACTTGCGCAATCGCCACCATTGAGATATTCCATCACTAGATAAAGATAGTCCTTGCTTGAAAATGTCCAATAGAGCTTAGCGACAAAATCACTCTCACCTTGCCACATCATAATAGCACGTTCGGCCTTAACATTTGTGACTTGATTCTTAGCAACCATGTCAGCCTTCTTGAGTACTTTGATGGCATAGTAGTCACCAGTTGACTTTTTCTTCGATAGATAAACACTACCAAATGCTCCCTTGCTAATAGGTTTGATGATCTCAAAATCTTTGATCGACGGTGGTACAGCACGTGCTTGTGGAGCACTGACAGAATTTAGTCGAGGTGAGGGTGGCGGGCGTGGATCTGATCCAGCAGCCGAGGACTGACGTCTATGGTGTGACGGAACTAATGCGGGTGAACTGAACTCGCTTCCCGGAAGCATCGGCGATGCAGTTGGAGAAACGATACCTTCGTGGGCGATCGGCAAAATACGCGGTTTGGAAATTCTCAATGGGGATGATGGAGGGGGCATCCGAACGGGAGACTCTTGCCTTCGGGGCGAAAGTGTACCAGTACCGAGAACCATGCTTCGCCTGTTTTGTTGTCGGGAACTTGCATGTCGACGAAGATCTCCGAATTCTGAAACTGGTGATTCCGTTCGTGGCGGACGTCCCATGACTGATGATGACCTGACACTACCATCACTCTCCGCACCCGTATCACTTTCGAAGAAGACTGATTCTCTTCTAGCGTCTCGGGATTGTCCTAGTATGCTAGTCAGGGCACCTTGGTGGGACCGAGGTGTTGGACATTCTTTGGGACTACTAGATCTGGTGGAAGAAATGGCAGCAGGCGATAATTGGCGACCTTCATGTACCGTATCGGTCCCAAGCTCAGCAGCTCGAAGTGCTACCGCCAACGACGAGGGTCCATGTGGTCCGTCGAATGAACCTGCAAAAAATCCGTCTTCGTTAGCTGGTGTTATTTCTTCGGGTTCCTCTGTCGAATCACTAAGTTGACCAGCTGCAAGTCGAGCAGCTTTATTGATAGCTTCATCTATACAATCTTGCACAATTGCCGAAAATTCCATACGAATGCGTTCCGAATATTCGATAATCCTTCGATGACGAATGACGGCTTCAACCTTTGCACGAGCAACAGCTTCGCTATCCGCGCATAGCATCGATAAACCTTCTTGATCGACAGCGTTTAAGCTTGGTGATTGCCACTGTAAAACTTGAGATATGCGAGATTCCGATTGAGGAGACTGTGTGCGAAACTCGCCAGGAGCTTGTGGAGATGGTTCTTTGATTGCGGGTGTATTTATTTCCATGGCTGTATCACAAAGATCCAATAATAGTTCGACAATTCGAGCATGAGGTCGCCTTTGAGCGAAGGATCGTCCTCTTGCATGACCAAATCCTGATGTAGACCTTGATCGAGATCTACCTGATGTGGGTGTCCCTGGAGAAGCTGTACCGGAGGATGTTGTTGAGTTGGCACCAATCGGTAATCCTTTGTATTCAGCCTGAGGTGGTTTCGGCATTGCAGGTTGTTCTCCCGAAGACGGTCGGGCTTGACGAGCTTCTAACGCATCCAATACTCTAACAATAGCATGACGATGTTCCGTCAAATTATCCTGACACATTTGTACTTCCATCTCGGCTTTGTGTTCTTGGAGACACAACTCGGTATGCTTTTCGAACCACCAAGGAGGAATTTGACGTTCGCAAATCCGGCAAAGAAGTGGTAATGGCGGGGCATGGTTTGCTGGATCCTCCAGACCATGTTCTGCAACGGTAGTTAGATATTTTGCAAGAACCTGTGCTCCGGTGCCTAAAGATTCGACTATAACAGGGGCGAGGTCTATTTGAATTTCTCGTGGCGCTATCCAGGGTCTAATCATCCACATTGTCTGCATACTATTAGTTGATGATTTTCGAACAAAGGTCAGGAATAACCTACATGACTGCCTGCTTCCGATCCTCGATCGTGTACCATGATACCTTGCCCCTCCAGATCAATTGTAGCAGGACGTGGTTGCGATACGGCTCCACCTTCGCCCTCGCCTTCTTTGACATGCTCTAATTCTTCCAGTGATAATAATCTTGACGCCGGACCCAACTCAATGGCGAATCGTATGATGTAACTTCGAGAATCATCCTTCTTCATTTCCTCCAGGGTATCTGCGAACACAGTCCGGTCATTGTCTCCAATCAAGATATCGGCAATTGGTTTCCCTTGGACAGAATCCAAAGTGGTACCAATAACATCTGACCATGAGGGGCTGACCCAATTTATTGTGCCGTCCATACTTAGATCCATAATGACATTGAGGGTTTCTTCTGCTGCCTGTCTGAGATCTTCTCTCTCTTCTCGAATATCCGCACTAAGTGATCTCTCCATCATACCGGCTTCTGCACGCAGATGCGACACAGCCGGTGGTGCTAGCATTGTCTGATTCTGATCACTGTCCATCTTGAATGATTTATAAATTGAGGATTCCTAAGAATCAATCTTTTGCGTCAACATTGACTATTGAATGGTGCCCTTAGACTTTCAATCAACTTCATTGAGGTTGTACGCGTCTTCTTCGTTGGTTGAAATAAATAATCGGGTGTTGTCGTGTCTTCGCAAGCTTTCGTATGTTGGAGGGGGAAAAACAGTTTCAGTTCGACTCGGCCGCGAGGAATGGACCTAGCTAGCAATCAATATTGAAAGAAGACATCATAACAGTTGATATGGATGTCTCTCTCTAAAAAAATTATGAGTGGAAAGTATTTGATGAAAGTAAGGTTTTTTTTGGAAACAAGTTTAGAGGGTGTAGTTGGGGGAGGATAAATTTATCTGGCGTGGTCTGGTCCTGGTTGATATCTGACTACGGCAGAACTAATCCGTTTGAGTTTTGGTACAGTATTAAGTTAACCTTATTGGAGTGTGATTGAAGCGGGAAACCTGAGGTACCTCTTTTAACCTTTTTTTTTCCTCCCTTCTCTTTCATAGGTAGTGGTAATTGGAAAGCAGAGGTTCGGAAGGTTTGCTTGCTTTTACTCTGGGTATTTGCTTAACGTTATCCTGCTTGCTTTATGTAAAGATTGGTGAACAGGTACGTACAGGACTGGAGACTGTTAAGAGACTTAAGGTTGTTGGGGATTCTTGACAAGATTGGCTGAAACGGGTTTCAAATCGAACTTTGCCCCGAGGGAGGAAAAACAACAACACAGGAATGTGTGAAGCTGGTTATCATGATACAACCCAATTGTATTATGTTATTCAGGAGTGAGTACATATCAGAATCAAGATGTTGATGTTATTTTTTTTCTTGTTCTTTCTGTTCTTTTTCTTTTGAGAAGTAATTATGAGAGTCTACCTAAGCAGATACTATTTCCTTTCACTACTCTCCTAGATGCTGGTTGATCTGATTTGATTTGATTTGATTTGATTTGTCTGTATTGTTTCCAAGGAAAGGACTAATGTTATGGTATGATGATGTTATGATAGTATGATTTTATATGGATACGATACCTCCTCTGTAGGTACTGTACTGTACCTCTCTACCGGCAGATCTCAGGTGAGGGGAAACAACCAATTAAAATGGAAGAACATCTACCTGTATCCTATCACGACAGCAAATTCAATACATAAGTTAAACAAAGAACATTGAAATGGAATTGGATTGAATTTATATGGTGAATGCTAGCTACTACTCTGTACATACAGTACATGGTTACGAGAAGGTACAACTACTGGTATCTGGTGTTTGGTATTGGGTATTTGGGTATTTGGGTATTGGTATAGTTAGTTTAGTTGTTGGTATATTCGTATATTCGTATAAGTTAACGTTAGTCGTATATTTGTAAATATGGTTGGTAGACACAAGATACAAGAGAATGAAACTCGCTGGGCTTGTAATTCTAAGTTTAATAGCTGCCCGCTGCTGTGCCGTGTCTTGATATTGATGTGTATATCTATATCATATGAATAATTAGGGTCTGTCTATTTTGAGTTTGGAATTTTGAGGGGTGGGACACACAATATACTACTCTGTACTCTGTAATTAGTTCTTGGAATTCTTTGGAATTCTAATAACTATTTGTAGCAGAAATGGTTTTCATTATCCATTGGCCATTGATATTACAGTCAGTACTGGAGTAACATACAGAAGAAGGATCATCTTGACCATGTTGAGCACATATCTGAATATCCTCACAAACCCTTGGCCACCCTCCAATTCTTTCTCCTCACAATCAGTAGTACATATGATTATTACATGCGAATTGAAGATATACCGTTCTATCATTCTATCATTCTTACCGAATCGTTCTAGACTTGTTTCCCTCACTCTATTTCAGATACTTGAATCTTGACATTATGTCAAATCGACAATAAGGTTTAATTTCTTCAATCGTGTCACTCCAGTCACCTCACTGTCAGCCCCTTGGAGCCCCTTGAAGCCCCTTGCCAGCCACAACTCATCGTCTAAACCTTTCCTTTCTTTCCCCCTCTTTTGATTGTTCAACTGTTGATTCAACTCAAAATGAAACATATTCACCAATTGGCAATTTCTACGCCCAATATGCCAAACCTAACTATAAGCAGATAACGACATCATCTAATAGTGGAATTTACCCTCCATCCATCACAACCGATGACCCCCATCAACCTCGACCACAACTTCTCACTTGGCGCTCTCCCACATACAAGAAGTCTTACATACATCGTGCATAGCAATAGTTCAATCATTCTATGCTCAAGAGCCAACTCGCCCCCAAGGGAATAGACTATCCCTTTACCATAAAAATAAATACTCATTCATTGGATCCTCCCACTCCCTCCCCTCCCCAAAAACGAGTCGGTTGCAACCTCGCATCCATCCATCCACTTATTATCCAAATTACATTCCGCATCACAACATTATTCCTCGACCCATCTCGAAATCTTTTCTTCATCATCTGCGATTTCCATGTCATTTTCGGAGATCTGCATGCTGGTCATAGACTGATTTATCCTTCCATCTATCTACAAACTTTCGGCCAGGTCCGTGGATTCAATCGAGTGAGAGACATGATGAATGCCACCCGCACCATTATGTGGTAATGTATAGTAATGCTAAGCAAATGGTTCGGTTGTAGATTGTTCGAGATACTGAGAGCCATCCTATACCCCTACTCTCTACTCTCTACTCTGCATGTAAACCATAAGCATGAGTTTGATTCCACTTACTGTCTTTGTCTTGTCACCAACATTATGATCGACTGTGCTCAAGTACTTATCCAACGCTGCTTACATATATGGTAAGATATAAACAATCACCACCCTCCCTCCCCCGGATTCGGTTGCATCTCGTTTCATTTCCTCATCAAGCTTCTTACAGTCCCGGAACCCCTGTTTAAATTCCACTCACTCTTCTCAATGGCAAAATCCCAAAGAATTGCAACCGAGAGCTCACCCAGCAACAACCTTTACCCACATCGTACCCCATCTCAAGTCCATGTCATATATCTGAAGATTTTATTGATTTCATTCCTATCTTGAATCTTCGTATGGTAAATTTTGCCACATTACAACCGTCTCCCGAAATAAATATCATCATCCCACACACCTACCTTTCTATCAAAGCTTACTTTATCTCCCCTCACTCACTTACCAATTACCACCCATCACTCGCAACGCCAAACCAACCAAAATTACCTCCTTCCGCTCAGAAACCTTGGAACCGAACACTACATATTACCCTTTACCCTAGAGCAAGCCTCAACTAATATATACGGGAACTAAAAGTTGTACACTCAAAACCCCCCAGATTAGATTTAAAAAATTCAAAATTTACCAGAGCTAGTGAGGAATAAGAGTCAGCAGGTCTATCAGATCATTTTAGATGCATGCACTACATACGCCATCATCATCATCATCATCATCATCATCACCATCACCATCATCACTACGTATAACACAGAGGTGGAGGTGGTTGAGATCTAGTGAATTGAGGGTTACGCAACTGCCTTTTGATTTTGTTGGGGATCAACCTGAATGGCGGAGTAGCCTTCGAGAATGATCTTCCCAAGGGATTTGTGGGAGTTTGCATACACGCACGCAGACGAGTAACGAGGGTAACAGAATTTGAGTTTATGGCTCGGATTCATTTGTTTTTGCATATTGAAACGGTTCTTCACTCCATGTATAATTCGCACTTTATAGAAATCTCGATGCTTTTGTGAATAAGTTCTTATTTTAACTGCCTTTACTCGGTATTCTATAGCCTAGTGCTAGTGTTAATATTAGTTTACTTTTCATCTATAGAGGTTACGAATATAAGTATTATCAAATATATTAAAATACGATTATACTTCTTTTCATATACAGGGGCTTTAGTTAATCAAAATATTATACTCTTAAAAATTTATATAGGAAAATATATTAGATTAAAATATTATAAAAGTATATTTCAATACGTAGATTTACGAAAATCTATAAAAATCTATAAAATTATAGACTTTTTTCAAAGATAATTTTATTCTAAATTGATTGAAAACCTATCAGAAGTTTCAAAAGCTTTAAAAGCTATAAAATTATTAAAGTTGAAGATAATTAATAAAAAGTAATATAGGGAGATAGAATTCGAAATTTGGGGGGAATAGTTTAATATATATTTGAATTCCTTAAAGCGGTAATGAAATTTAGTAAAAACAGTAAGTTTTTGTTAAAAGTGGGTTTTATATTATTTATTTTTCCAACCTCTATATTCCTTTTTCTTAGCTTTCTATATTCTTAATTATTGTTTGATAAGTGTACGAACATCTACACTCATTTCTCCTATTCATATCTAGCTTTCTCTCTTCTAATATTCTCTCCCCTTCCCTTCTCCAAACCCTGGAGACCACGGGCTCCAAGTCCCCAAAATTCCATCCCACCCACTTGGGATCAAAATCAATTAATAAAATCACAAACCCAACGAACCGGGGAACAATTTCACTGTTTCCCGGCCGGTAAGATCTCATGTGGGTGGGGTACGAAAGTATGTACCACGAAAATTGGTCTCGTGGTCATAGCCATGAAGATCATTGTGTCACGTGCGTCAGGCTTGGGGCGCGCCAATCCTTTGGGTTCGGTGGTGAGTAGGATGAAGGGCTAGGTAGGTTTCTTTGTGGAGGAAATGTGGAGGAAGAGATGATGGTGATGCATAAAAGAAAACTCACCGTTTGACGACATATATGTTTCAAACTCTTTTTGGAGCATTCTCTCTCCTATTCGCTAATTTCTTCGCCATTCTGCATGTAATCTGTCCAAATTGAGTTTGGAGGGCCCAACGCATGAGTAAGTACAGTGTATTGATGTCTTGCTTCTTTTCATATATCGTCTATTGACTAGTTTTTATGAGTGGAGTAGAGTGGAGTTCAGGGTATTGATGGAAATACATGCATACATTTCCAATCTTGTGATTCCTAGTTCGACTTTTCAGCAGTACGGTATTTTGGGGTTTTTGGGGCTGAGACTCCCGCATGGCGAACGATTTTTTATCTTCTTATGCTTACAAGAGACGGGATGAATGGGCTGCCTTGGATCCGTATAAGTAAGGATGACTTATTCCAGGAAAAGGGCGAGCGGCTTGATTTTTCTTTTGATCATATAAGGTCAATGGTTCCCTAATGGCAAAGCTAAAATGGCATTCCGATCTATATAAAAAATTGACTGATAGTGTGACCATGAGAGTTCAAATGTCTTAATTTATGGGGCCAGCCGAAAGCTCCAAGATATGTGTTTTGGTAATTGATGTCCGAATCTTGGGTAGGACAGAATGACATGAATTCCAGCCAGTAGAGAATAAGGGACAACCAGTGGAGAATAGGAGACAAAAACATGTATTACCCCAGATGAAACTTTAAGAGATCTTTGTTGTTTCATTAGTGTAAACTGAATTATGTTATACCGTATTAACTGGTTTAGAATGAAATATTTCGTTATTAGTTATACTGGATTAAAAGACTATGTTCTAGACTACAAAAAGATTTTTTTTTTGGACTATAAGAGAATATTTATAAAAATATATTTTATTCTCTTTTTCTATTCTATATTTCAGAAATACAAAGCTATTAAGCTATAAACATTTTATTTGAAAATCTTATTTACTTTCATTCGAAATAAATAATAAATAATATAAGAAATAGTATAAAAAAGAGATTATAATATTTAATATTTTGATTAATAAAATAGATAAGTTTTTAAATTTTTATTTGAATTTAATATTTTTATATAGCTTTTTATATATTTAATAGGGAATTAAATATATTAAATATATAGATTTATTGAATTTAAATATAAAAAGAGATAACAAATTAGTTTTAAAAAATAATAATATTTATAATAAACCTGGATTATAAGACATTATTTGGATTTAAATACTATATTCAATCTTAACAAAAGACAGATTTTTTTACTATAAGATAATATCTTCCTAACTAGTTATTATGGTATTTATTTCTAGTATTGTACCTATCATTCTTCAAATAGATAAAACTCCCAAGTTGATGATATCTTGTATTATGGTTATAGTGACTTGCACTGCAAATAATTATGATTTTGCCCTTGTATACGTAGACCTTATCATTTTGTAATGCGTGTTTGTTGCAATATAGCAACCTCGAATATATTCGAGTCCCTTTAATATTAAAATACGATTCCAAAAGTTCATTATCTGGATCAAGTCAAAACACTCGTCATTCATTGTCAATGATTCAGGAGATATATACGATAATCTGAATACATTTCAGATCCGGACTTGCTCGCAATACATGTGGTTATAATATAACATAATGTACATCCAATCCTATTCCTATTTCACATGTCTTTGAATTTCATACAAGATTGACTTGACCTTCTTACCTCTGAAAAGTCGAACCTACCCTATCTCCCATGCTCGCTACTCAGTAGCGACGAATCTCCATCTTCCATCTACCTAAACCAATTTCTGATTTTGCCTCCTTGTACCTTCCAGTATATGTCCTCCTCAAGCCATCTGTAGTGGATGGCTCGGAAGAACATCCCCCAATCTACTCCCTAAAAGTGGATGGTTCAAGGAAGGAAGATGAAATGAGAGATGGAACTGAACCAGCTATAGGCGAAAGAAAACGGAGCTAGAGATTTCTTACTAAGTCTTGAGCCCCCCGCATCGATTATGTTGTGTAGACTAGCATTTGACCTCGTGCTTATGGCCACCATAACGTAGGAGAAAGGGGAGGAATGGTTGGATTTTTTGAGCAGCGATTCATACTGCATTGTTGAATATTGATATAGTGCATATCTGAACGTCGGTTCGCAGTAACCAGGGACTCGAAGTCTAGATTGAGCTTCTACGCCAAAGTGTCTATGTGGATATATGAGCATGTCTATCCATCCAGTGGATCTGATTTATGTCAAACTCCAATGCAGCACCATGATTTCACTGAAGTAAAAGTGGTAATATAAATCTCATTGAGGAATCAATGGGAGTCGTTCAACGCTTTAGAAATTTGGACGATGCCATATTGATTCTTTTAGGTAAACTTAGACAATACTTACCCATCATTCTACTAAATTCAAAGAACAGTCATTTCAGCAGACATCGCGAGGTAACGGGACTGTTATCTTTCCTCACTCCACCCGAAATATATTTACCTTTGTCTTCCGTGATTGGAGATCCGACAATGTAGTTCTTGATACAGACGATGAGGAATGAACGTTTCCGGTCGTATATGATGTACGAATGGATCAGATGATGGAATATCGACAGTTCACATTGCAATAGTTGGAATCGTAAAGACAATTGGGGACTTTTCTGAGAGACAAGAGTGTGAACATAGC
Source organism: Sclerotinia spermophila (assembly GCA_038090695.1). Classification (NCBI taxonomy): domain Eukaryota; kingdom Fungi; phylum Ascomycota; class Leotiomycetes; order Helotiales; family Sclerotiniaceae; genus Sclerotinia; species Sclerotinia spermophila. Next base: position 18,435 of record JBBMOJ010000257.1, on the reverse strand, counting down.
AATTGAAACAAGTAACGTTGTGATATGTACTCTGCGAGAATGAGACTCCCTAGATATTTCTCTCTGAGTAAACTCGTTTTTTTCATTCAGTTCCCGCGACAGTCTATATAAGATATACCCAACTAGCAGCGACCTGATGGTGGCGTCACCTTTTCACTTTCAGCTCTCTCGTAACGAATCTAGGAGTTTGGTGGTGGGGGAAAAGCAAATCTTTCCCCCGGCAATGGTAAACGACACGTGCGCTCATATCAATATGGAAACAATACCATCATCTTCGAATCGTCAGACAAGCGATAGTAATAGCCATCTCTTATCTGCTCTCATACCAAGGACCTCGTGGAGCTGAAGAACAGACAACATCTTTAGTGATTCTCAGCAATTCCGTCTCTCTCCTTGGAAATGAATGAGAATTCCATGCATTAGAATATAAGGAAGAAGAAGCCTTATATATGTACGATTAACTCATAAATTCATGGATATTGGGATTCCGTATTACTTGGAGAAACCTTACTGGGAAATCGAATTTCGCCTCCTGAAAGACACGTTAGCAAGATTTTACTCTAGACGGATTTTGAGAGAAGCTGGGATCAAGTAAAATGTGATACGATTAAAGAGAAAGGTGACGTAGTAGGTAGTCAACGATTGAGATGATGGTTTGGCTGAGGAGCCAGTTGAAGAGAATGTTTATCTCTTACGTGACATTGCTAGCAGCGTCTACTTTCTCTACAAATCCTTTTCGAATGCTCTTGGGAATCCGCTGTCTATCACCATAATACAGTAAGGAGTCCATGCATCTCACTACTCGTCACTGCTCGCTAGCACAGGCGAAAACGGAACGATGAAAGACTGCCGTAGTGTCGGGTCTGGAAGAAGGAAGTGGTTGAGGAAAATATGTTTCTTTGTTTACCAGGTGAGGTTTCCAGAAGAATAAAGCAAGTAATTTTTGGAAAGCTCTTCCCCTTCATGCATGTTTTGAATTTACTAGTCTACTCCCTCGTTTTCGGCTTTCAGAAAGATCCTTTCGCTTATCAAGAGAGGACAATATAGACAGACTGAAAAGGGTCGATGACTAGAATGCATAGATCAAACTCCGACTGAACAAAAGTGAATTGTTCCGAATGCAATTGGGGATAGATCGCTGGAAGAAATAGAAGCGAACGAAAACAATTCTTAGAGTAATAAACTATTTCGTCAAAACATGTGTGTACGTTCAATTAGCTTTGCAGGTACCTGTTGGAGGTACTATCTGCCCTGCAAGTTATCTTTTGAGCTTTTGAAATCACCTGCGTTGCATAAAACACCTGCAGATTGTCTGTAGATGATCCCGAGTGCCAGATTGCCTGGACTAAATAGCCACCTCTCACCAAGGCAACTCCGTATGGGGGAAGGAGTCTTATTTCTCGTTTTCACAGCTCTACAATCAATTGAACTTAACATGACAAGGATTGACCATAGTTTGTCGAGCAAGCCCTAAACTAGAGGAGTCACTACCAATATATCATAGACAATGCCATTTTTGCGGATATTGTGGATGTATTCTGAAACCAAGACGATTGCGGTGAAATAACATGTTTAATCACGACATGAGGGTTCATTTGTACCAGTGTGGTGCTAGGCTCTAACATGAAAAGCACAATTACGGGTGTATATCAACTAAATGTCATGCACTTGGAACAGCCACCCTGTATGTATAACTCACTTTCGAGGGCCGAGTGCACAATAGTATGTCGTCCAGGGCAAATTTACGTAATTTTGTTTCGCCCCATTCCGTTTGTTCTACCCCACGAACGCATGTCGTGGACTTTAGTGATAACACCATGTCGGACCATTCTGATTGTGGGTATACAGAAGTGGGGATGTAATTTCCAGGCAAGATTACACAACATATGATAGACCACCATCGTGCGTTGGGGACTGGAGATAATGCGCGAGAACGGGTTACAACCGTGCCATCTATAGTACCCAGCTTTACATCTACCAAAGCCATCGATGGCAAAGGCATCTACCTAGTATATAATGATATGAATGACGCCGAGTAAATAATATACAGAATAGCTTTTAAAAACCCGAAAGTTGTAATGTATTGCCATCCAAATACTGCAAGAAAACTGGAAACTGGAAAATACAAACAACCTGACAAGGAAATTAAACACCGGGAGAGCCTTTGAGAGAAGAAACCAAATCATTACTTAACACCATCCAAAAGAAAGCTCATGAAGGATAGCATATTTCAACGAGGTACGAAGTGGATGAGAGCGATGGTAGGATAAGCCGTCTATTCTTTGGCTTAGACCTCAATTTCATAGACTCAGGCTACATGGCCTTTCAGATGCATTAAGTTTTTGATAAGCTGAGAAAGACAGTGATTTGTTTTCTATTGTAATCAGCAGTTTTCTGAACAGGTAGGTCTCGGAAAATTGGTGTTTTGAGGCATTCTATCTTCCAATCTTCCGTCAAAGATTCCATACTCTGACCTCGAAGATATGTTGCGAGAAAAGGGCTCAACGAACAGATACTTATTGTCGAGAATGATGTCGTCCCTGATCGCTTGTTGGTATATGGGAGACTATATAAATAATATGTAGAGTAATTTTTAACTAAGAAAATTGTGTGATGCAAACTCTTAGGGTACTGCAGATGAGAAAAAACAAGATATCTCACAATTTAAGCTTTTTATCGTCCCCTTCATAATCCAGTAGACAAGCTTCTATCATAAAAACATATATCCCTCGTTGAATTATCAGATCATCCTGCCAAACTCGTCGTATGAATCGCCATTGCACTTGCACTTGCACTTGCATACTGAGTTTTCGCAGAAAATGAATTAAAACACCAGCAATCCATTTTGTTCCAACATGAAAAGTTCCTGGGAAGGAGTTTAACATGAAACTTATGCACCTTCATTCCCAAAAGCATGTGATGATGCATAGTTGTCACTTAGATAATCATGGTGACTATATCAATATGCACTATTTGGTGAATGATCTGTCACGATGTGGCGAAGATTGAACACCGGGCTATAAATCTGATCATTCCAGTAGACCCTGATTACAGTTTCTGTGGTTCCCGGACGGATGGACCACTGATATGAAGTATAATTGGTGGAGTATGGAATAATGGGGATTAGATATTGTATCTTTGAGTAGTGAGTTTGATGATGGATTTTGAAATGAACGATTAGAAGTTGTGCTGGATGGCATTCATGCTCATATTCTGAACTAATTGGTAGACTAAGGTATTCTGTGAAGTCAAGTAGATGAGAAAGGGGAAGGGGGGAAAAGAATTGGTGGGCTTAAGGTTAGTTATCCCATCGTTCGCTTCTTTGTCAATCGTTCCTTCAGCAAACGCCGCTTTAACATTAGGACCATTAGACATGTCAAAAATACAAAGTATATCTTCACACAGAACGTCGATGATACATCCGTTTGTCGTCAATTTCTGGGTAGGGCGAGAGGGTTATTAAGTTCTTGACTTACCACTAACGTTGAAATCCTTCAGTTTGTATTTACTTCCACTCACAACGCTTCAATCGTAACCTTACATGCCACGTGAGTACCAAGAACATTTAAAGTGCCATGCTCTCTGTTCATGATAAGCTCATGCATGATTCGATGTCTCACCCAGCACCAGCCAACCTAGATGATTCAGTCTCGTCAAAATCGATGATAACAAGTATTATTACTGTTGAAGGAAGGGAAGGTGACATCTGACCAAAAAAGGGGGATTCACAGTCATTGATATTGTACACATACACATACAATTACAATTACACGGTTCACTGCTCTTAAGGTTACATAAGGTTGACCATTTTACAATTTCTACTCTTGTTCCTATACCACACGGTAGCAATATATCCTCAATAAGACGCCCACTCACTATCAACTGTACATCAAATCCACTCTCTTGCAGTTCTCGGATACATCTAATCTTTCGCATATGCACCCGGGTATGCTTGGAAAAGAATCTAGCCCACTCTCGTACAGCTATAGCATCTAAAGTGCGTCGTCAACCTTGGAAACTTATCTCTCCAATACCAAATCTCAAGAACAAAGGCAACAAAGCATCCACTCCTTTCCCCGGCTCCAGTTTCCAAAGTTCAACCTCGCCGAGCAGCGGTCTCCATCTCTATAGCCCCTATTACTATCAGTGAAAAGCTGTTACGATATATCAAATGATTTGCGAAGAAGTTGAATACTAAACATTCACCTCTCAACAAAATCGACTCGAAACATATACGAACATCTGACCGTATTGGATTTCTCGTGCCTATCTCATGAACCTTGACCCCCGCCCGTTGTTTGACCAGCTCAGCCATCATATCATATCACATCACCATTATCAACCTTATTTCTCGCCATGCCAACATCACAACCTTCTAATCAACATCCACGATACGCAAATACAGTTCGGAATCAGCAAAATAGAAACAATATGGCCAGATCAAATGCTGTATCAGATCGATTGCGCAGTGAAGGTATTTCGACTCTCATTAAATTACAGTTACTCCATTTCCCCATATCCTCTCCACAAATCTAATCTAGTCTCGTATCTAATCGGGCAAAACAGCAGAATCATGGGTAGAAATATCCTCACAACCATCTTCATCCTCTATTTCCTCCATCGATAACGAAATTGTAACAACTGGCCTCCGCGTATCTCAACATCCTTCTACTCGACGACGTAGACGATCTCATGTTCAGCCACGGCCCCAAATAATCACAAATGACAACAGACAAAGAAGCACAAGTAGTCAAGAGGAATACGAGGAATCGGAATCAGAACCAGATCATATAGATACCATAACCAGTTCCAATGAAATATCCCCACCTGTAGCCGTTCCAGCACGATTAACGACTCAAGAGACATATGATGCTGAATCCGAAGACGATGATAACGAGAACGGTACGGCTTTAGGAATAGGAAGAGGGACAACATTACCATTTACACCCCAGCCAAATGCTTTCTCCCATCCTCCTTCTTCACAATCCCAGAGTCATCGAACCCAAGCTCCTGTCCATGGCTCATATTTTCCTCGGCAAGTTCATTCGCAACCTCGACCACAATCTTATCCATCACGTAACCGCACAACTTCACGAAACACGTCGTTCAATAGTTACACTCGACCCCCTATAGATCACGATGCAGCGTTACGCGCTAGTCTCACAACATTACTCTCTTGTGCAGCTGCGGCAAGAGGTCTTCCCAAGTCTCCCGGTCAAAACGCCACTAATAATGAACCGATGGGTCTCCGAATTGTTCCTGAATCAGAACTTACCGGTACAGCACCTCCAACTACAACTAATATATCACGTTCCTTATCAGTAAGTCGCTCAAAGAGTAGATCATCACAAGGTTCACAAGACGAAGCTATCAAACGCAAAGCCAGTCAAACAAAACAAAATACACGTGCTCTCAAGAAGAAGAAGGGAGAATTGGTACAAGGAGAAGAAGCCTTCATTTCGCCTACCCTGCTGACTTGGGTAATGAGCGCTGGCGTAGTAGTACTCGTTTCAGTAGTTGGATTTGGTGCAGGATATGTCATTGGTCGGGAAGTGGGAAGGCAAGAGGCTTCTGTTCTTGGGGGGTGGAATGGCTCTATGAGTGATGGTAGTTGCGGGAGAGAAGTGGTTAGGGGTGGGAGTGGTGGTTTGAAGAGATTCAAGTGGGGTGGCAGTGTTGCTAGGAGTATTGTTGCTTGAAGTCGTATTCGATACCCAATGAGCTTTTGAGCTTGCTTTAGACTAAGTTGCAGGGTGGTTGGTTTGACGAGATATCACGAGCGTGTTTGGTTGATAGGGTTTGGTCACAAAGCGTTACTTTCCGGAGACTTTTTGGCGTTGGTTTACGGGCATGGGGCTACATACATTTTTCATATTCACATCACATTCTGGAGGTGTTTTATATGTTGCGACGCGTACTTTTGTTTAATAAACATTTAGTGGGGGGCAATTTGGAGATGTGAGGATGTGCACAATATGATTGGGAGGGAGGGTGGTATTGAGAAGATGAAATGAAATTTGAGTCTGGTTGAATGGATTAGGTTAAACGGATTAGAACAAATGGATTAAGATATTCTCGAAGGAGTTGCTTTAATTCCTTACTACTGTTAAAGTGATTTTATTAATACTCAAGTATGCGTCCTTGAATCGTTCTTTAATGTTGTCATCTCAACCTTTTAGGATGAAAAATGGTTTCGAGTTGAAGAACTGTATGAACTGTTATGCCGGTGTTCCCATCAAGATAGTCAACACCTAGAAAAACAGAGGAAACTGTATGAGATAAATACGATAATGGGAGTGAATTCTAGACAAGATGCGGTAGGAAAGTTACAATTATTGAGATACGCTATGTCAGGATGACTGATGTAGTTGGAGTGAAGAGAATCTTAGGGCAGGTAGGACGTAATGGTTTTCTTAGAACACGTTATATCTAAAACCAAGATCCTAACAATCAATTCAATATTTTTAGGTTGAATTGAAGAGATAATCCAAGTTACGAGTATTTTTTGGTATCACCTCGGTTGTGATTATGACGTCTTTATAATGGGTGTGGTTGAACGTATTGTATTGTGTCTATCTATTCTAGGTTCAGAGCTACGAGAGCTATATGCAATACGTTCGTGCGCTAGCGCGTACTCACGTGTGCATATTAACTCGTGTCGCAACAGTATTAAATCATGGGGTCAATAACATGTGTTCCGTCACTATAGGCGACATTGGAGAATGCGAATAGAAGGGGAGGGTTTAGAGGAATAGCTCTGGTGCAGGACACCATTGGAGCAATGAAAGCGATTGAAGGGATGTGGGTAATAAAAGCTAGTTGGTATTAACGCACGAAATAAAGACTATTACTATGAGTACTCCAGTTTAGCTATACTTGTCTCAGCTAGAGAACTTCAATATGGCATTCTATAATCTCGTTAATCTTATATCTCTGCTTCATTCTCCATGCTCGCTTCACCAACATCACCTTAGCCTCTCAGTGTAACACCCGCCCGCTGTCTTTCAAAGGTTACCGGTACGTACTCATCGATTTGACTTAATCTCTTCTACTCAACCTCCATCGGCCTGTCGTTACTTGCGCTTGAAGCAAGTAATCTTCACGTGCCTATCAAGCTAACGTACTTGTGTTCCACCACTCTATCCTGCAAGTACTAAACGCTTCTCCTATACGATGAGTCCAGTCATGGAAGGCAATTGCAAGTTGCCATTCAGAACGGTATTCTTCCAAGCCTTTAATTTCTTTTAATTACATCACACTCCAACTCAAGCCCAACCCAATCTTTGCCATCAATATACTCGATTTGCATATCGTCCCAAACATGTGCAGGCTCTTCATGTAGGATCCTTCCTTTCTAAGCCCGTCAAATCTTCGACCGAAGACTGAATATTGGACCCTTTGATCTTCAAAGTCGACTGATGTGATAAGTTTTATTCCTTTTAAAATTCCAGATGATAAGATCTTGACACAGAATTTGGACTTGGACAATGAGGCGTCAATGTAGGAGGATTAACTGAACAATGACTTTCTTCTGTCACTGCACCATCCCTCCACACTTGAGCTTTGTCAACGCCGTGAATCATATGAATATGTGCGGGGCATTCGCTCGACGTCTGACTGTAAAGTATCGTTATCCGCTGTTTAACGATATCTCTAGACCACTGAGATTGTGAATACGCAAACCCGAATACATGCCATCAAGTTCAATCTTAAAACAAAAATTTGCATTGGACAGGAAACATCCAAAGTAAGTGGAACTCATTGTACGAATCAACTTGATCATATTTCCACTTAGAGATGGGAATGCCCTGGCGCTCAAGCTACTTAGAACTATAATCTTGAGAAGATAATTTAATGATTCAATAACAGTCGATATGTAAGGCAATAACATGGTCTAAATGAATATTTTGTGCCAGCATATTTCGAGCTTGACGGGTGAAAATATTGATTGAAGACGAGTCCATGTCTTGTGAAAGATAAGATTGGTGAATGGTTCCGGTAAATTTGTTCTTCCGTGTTCCGATCCCCAGGATTCCTTCCCCGTAAACAAACGTTAACTTAAATCTCCACACTTATTACTACTGCTCCCTTTTAAGTTTCAATTGACTCAATTACTTCAAATATGTCTATTCAGCAAAGGGCCCCTCTTGGTCGCGTTCTCGTGATCGGCGGCTGCGGTTTTCTAGGCCACCACATTGTATCCCTCCTCCATGATCGATATAACTGCACCATTTCCGTTCTTGACCTACGCACAACTCGAAATCGACATTCTTCACAAGATGTTACTTACCATGATGGCGACATAACCTCTCTGGAATCCCTTCTCTCAATATTCAACTCCGTCAAGCCAGATGCTGTCATTCACACAGCATCACCTGTCGCAATTACCGGAACGAATGAACTATTCCATAAAGTCAATGTAGGAGGAACGAAGTGTGTAGTCGAGGCGTGTCAAAAGACTGGGGTGAAAGCTTTGGTTTTTACAAGTAGTGCTAGTATCATCTCAGATAATACGACTGATTTGGTTAATGCGGATGAGAGATGGCCTGTTATACCTGAGAAATTACAACGAGAGTATTATTCGTGGACGAAGGTATAATGTTTCAATCTCTCCCACTTTTCAGCCTATTGTGCCAATCTCACTCTCAGTTTCTATACTAACATAATGGCATAAATAGGCAGAGGCAGAAGCCGTAGTTTTAGCCGCAAATCGCGCACCAGAATCCCCCCAACTCCTGACCGCCTCCATTCGTCCCTCTGGTATCTTCGGTCCTGGAGACGTTCAATTAATACCCGGCCTCCTTAATGTTCACTACACCAATCGTACCGGGTTTCAACTCGGCGATAATAACAACCTTTTCGATTTCACCTACGTAAAGAATGTTGCACACGCACATCTCCTCGCTGCCGCCGCCCTACTCGCAACTGCTAAACTCAACACGACTCCATTGGATACCGAGCGCGTAGATGGTGAGGCCTTCCTTATTACTAATGGTTCACCTATTCCATTCTGGGATATGGCACGAGCAGTATGGGCAGCGGCCGGATCTACAAAAGGAACAGAGCATGTTTGGGTTATTGGAAAGGACTTTGCAGTAGGACTTGCAGGATTTGTGGAGGGATTGTTCTGGATTGTTGGGAAGACACCAAATTTAACGAGGATGAAGGTAAACTTCAGTTGTATGACGAGATATTTCAGTATTGATAAGGCGAGGAGAAGATTGGGGTACGAACCATTGGTCCCGTTGGATGAGGGTATCAAGATTACGGTGAAGCACTTTGAAGAAGAAAGGGCGAGAGAAGGACAGAAAAAGAGCCAATGAGGTATTAGAGTGTTGGCAGGTTCGTTTATATTCTAGAGATTTCGAGCAGGTAATCTCATCTAACTTCGCAGTTACGAGGACTTGTAATTATTGAAAAACTTAATCGAGAACGAAAGATACCCTTGTTTGTCTTTCTGGGTAACCATATACCACACTTCACGCCGATGTTATATTTTTGTGAATGCGAATGCTGAAGCTGCTGCTGGTAGTATACTAGATTTGAATCAACATATTCTACCAACTAGCTCTAAACATTGTTTTACCCCAGCTTACACTGGTGTGAGTCTATTTAAGATTGAATTCTAGGCCAAACACAGAGCATATATCCCGCTTCGATTGTTCACATTCACAAACACATCTCATCCAAGTCACACATCAAAGTTTGAAGTACAAACTCCCAGACAAACTCCCAGTACAAACCCATATTTAAAGTATTGCCCATTCGTGTACACAAAAGCAATAAATAAAACGGAGGTATTTACCAGGGTGGCTCGGTATACGATCCTCATGTCATTCATTAGCCAGCACCACATCCTATCTTGAAAGTGCTCTCAAATTCCCAACGCATGGCCTCACCTATCTGGCATCATCCCATTCTATACTGTGTCCCACCATCTCTATCTAGGGTTCATTCGGAATTCTGCTGCATCTATTATCTTATTATTTTGATGATGATGATTGCGCTCTTGTAGGGTGGACTCGATATCATTAACCGTATGCCAAACACAGGGACACCTAAGCGTCTCACGACGAAGTCGCATTGAGAAACGCGGATTGCAGTTCTACAAGTTGGCCTATTCAGGTATATTTGATGATTCCAAGAATCTTTGAGACTCTCCCAATCTCTCTTTGCAACTCCACCGATAACCAAGCCTGATTCAGTCACAAACTTCTGCCTATACACAAAACGAAATACTTCCAAGGTAGGAAAAGCCAGCATTTTAAAAGTATAATTCTGCTGCTGAACTCATTGTTTTGACCAAAAGATGTATTGAAATGGATGAATCCGATATTACAAGAAAAGACCTTTCTATCGGTCCCCCTCTGCTAGGTGTCGAGATGTACTGTCGCGGTATTCCAAGAGGAGAATCTCGATTATCCCAATAATGTTCAAACATCGAGGACAACACTATTCCTTCTTAACCTGAAACCCGGAAAATGGGCAAGATGTCGGTGCCTCTTTTATTTTTACGTCCTCACTAGGTGTTTTTCCGCCATTTCCCTCACCTTCAACCTCGGGCTTTTCCTCTGCATCAATAACTTGTTTCCCTTTTAACCATCCTTCCCTCTCCACCATCACTTCCTCCATCTCTTCCGCAAAATCATCACCGTCTCTCACATACCATTTCGCAAAAAGATCATTTTGAATCCACAACACTTTTCCTATAGCTTTTACAATGGCGATCTTTTTTTCCATTCTTAATTTCGGGTGCGAGAGAACTGCCTCAAAAATGATATCTTGGACAAACCCCAGACATACACCTATGTGAACATATTCCACATGTAGAGGATGTTTTCGACCACGTCCTACGTGCATCATTCCGACTTTATCGAGGTACTCCCAGAATTCCATTTGGCTCGGATCTGAACAGAGCTTATGGAGATAGCCTCTTAGAAACTAAGAAACATGTCAGTCTAATGGTCAAATAGTATAATGATACAAGTCTACCAACCATCTTTCTATGTAGGATTTGAGGACTATTTTCATCCGGCATCTCATCTAGCGGACCTTCATAACTTGTGCTACGGGTTGTGAAAGCACGTGATGTTATATCGTATTGCAGAAGCTTTCTGTATACAATGTTCACGACGGCTGGTATGAGTTGTTTGATGTATTTTGAGCCATATATAAGGGCTTCTATGTCTCCTATTTTGAGGACTTCAGTATATAGTAAGAGAAGATGAGTATTGTATACTCACGTGAACTGAAGTCGAGAAAAGAGTGTAGATAATGAATCCGTGTTTCTAGATCCGTGTAAAGCTCCTTTCGATCAATGTGTAGTCTTGCCCTTGAAGTCATGATGATTTCTCGTATCTGCTGTGTAGATGCGTGATTAAAATGCAATAATGAACATATAAGGTAACGAGAGCAAATGGTTTGAGAAATGTAGACATTTTGGGGTAGAAGCGGAGTTCATATACTCTCAAAACTCATCACGTAGGATCATAAATATCAGCCCATCGGAGCACTACAATTTCAAGAGAATTGGAAGCTTGAGGATTGGCCATCATGCTGCGGTTCAATTATCTCGCGATGTTGTCAAAATGGTGTGTTTTTGGCTTTGGATCAGACCAGGTTGAGGTGATGTGATCTTTGGGTTTGAATGCACGTGATATATATTACCAGCCAATTGCAATGATTATTTGACCCTCTATTCAATTTTCACTACTCATATCTTCTTTCTTCTTTTCAAAAACGAGTTCTTGGTTCCGTCAAATTCATAGAGTTCAGTTGGAGAATAAGGTTATGACTTATAAAAGCTCGATGTTATGAATAATGAAGTCACGTTGAGCTTCCGCTATGGATCTGGAACTTTTGGCAAGACAAAACGAAACTCGGGAATGAAACCCATGAGGACTGAAAATCTGTCTTCTGATCCTCGACATCTTATCTTAGATACGATCTCTTTTCATCGGAACCCGGTTCGTGACCTCGGAAGCATTTATGTTTTGGCCTTCGTATCCAGAACCTCCTAAGTTCCTCCCGCTCCCTGAATCTTTGCGCAGTTCGCAATATAGATATGCATACTTCGAGATACCGTACCTCATGATATAATAAACACAGCCTAGATAACTTTGCTTATGTACCTACTCGAAGTACACAGATGACAGAGTAGGTTACCAAACCATTGGTATCTTCCGGCGAACACAGCGCTTCTAGATTCCATGATATCCAATAACAGCCACCCTTGCATGGTGAAAATCACGGGGATGAAACGCGGAGTAAGAAATAGTTGCTGCGCTTCTTCGCCGGATTGCGGTTCTATTTGGGATTAGAGGGGCAGTTGCCATGGGTATGATAGATATGTATATGCATAGTGCTGTGTTTTCTATTTCTTTATTCGGTAGTAATGAATATGTATTGAGTATAATGGATCAAATTAATAAAATTGGGTGTTGTGGCTTATTTTGGTGAGGGGTAGATGCGTCTGCTCTATGAACTGATGTCGTCTGCATTTGACATCGGCTTTCACTATTTGGCATGTATCTAGAAGTCCAACTTGTGGTTGTGAGCGTAAGTAGGGAAGGCATTTGGATGTTTTTTCCTCACGAAAGTAAAGTATCTGCCACGAATTTGAATGTTACATCATATATCAAATTAATCGAGGCTGAGATATATTGTGCCACATTATCTACCGAGGAACATCTCAAAAAGGGGGGACTGAGCTAATATTACTTCGCGGAATAAATTGACAGCCAATCACTTTCTTATATATTAAGCGCCATGGTTACTCGATGAAGACTAGCTTAGCTGTACCTTAACCTGGCGATTATTTCCTCTAACAAACGGGGGAATCTTGAATCTCTTCCGGTTGAGAACTTTCACTCCAATTGATTGAGGGTTGATCGATATTCGGGCTGTGCTAAACGATAAGACAGACGTCAATGTCACAATGTTATACCGTTATCTCGTAAGCTTGAGTGTATTCTATCCTAGGATGAGATTGTCTTCATATCTTCCTTCCCAATCTTCATCGGGCAACTGTTTGAATGTCAGATGTATTTGTATTACTGTTCGTTTCGAGAAGGATATAGATAACATAATACCCACTATTTGTAGATCCTAATTATCATATATTGTATTCTATCTAAGGAGCTAGCTATTGAAGTAAACAATCCATAAATATAGATTGCAACAAAACTAGTGTCTCTGTTTTCATTTACTAGATTGTTAATTCTAATTATATGATTTAAGATTATTCATTATTGTTTATATATTAGGGACTCTTTGTTTTATAATTTTAAATCCATAATTACTATACTTCCGCTATTACTTTATCCCAAAAAGAAATTGAAATATACAAATGAAAAATATGCTTGAATATATAGAATTTTTATTGAAGGATCTCTTTTCTTCTTTTAATCCTTCATATCTTTTAATAACTTTGTATTTTTGTTATAAAGTTACAAGTTAAAGCCTTTCTTTTTCTCTTTCTTTTTTATTCATTTTATTACCTTAATATTAATCTTATTTATATCAATTAAATTAGTGAGAGTTTTATAAAGTTTTGTTTTAGTTATTGTATCAATTGGGTTTGTATATCTATCGATTTATATGATTTTGATAATCTCTTTTCATTTATATGATTATCTCAATATTATAATATCGATTATTAATTTCTTTTCGTTAGTTGTACCAAGTTTTGTAAATAGATTGTATAATGATTTTGAATCTGTATATATAATCAATGAGATCTCTATATTGAGAATCGCTTTGATTGTTGATATTATTACAGTTTCTATATTGAATCTATAAACTAATCCATATAATTCTAATACTAATAGATTTCACATAACTCTCTTATATTTGATAAATGATTAGTGAATAATATTGGTATTATTATATTTGTTAATTAATATAATAATATAACCAATTTGGAATGAATAGTTTTTATTATTCACAAACAAGGTATTGGTGAATATAATCACGTTGAATGATTCTAAGTTGAATAATACAAAATTTAATTCTTTGGAGGAATTTTCTTTTTATTATTTGGTTTATTTATTTAGGGTTTTGATATCCTTCTTATTTGGTTATATAGTTTGGGCTATTATTAATAGATTGAATAATAATTCTGGTTGATATATAATAGTAATATATATATCTTGGGCTTATTATACTATATATCATCTATAAGTATTAACATTCTTATATACCTTATTATATATTCTATAGATATCTATTGGTTTTATAAAAACAGATTAAAGATTAATATATTGTTTTTCTTAATTTATATATAAACTATTACTATCTTTGAATATAAGAATTATATTATTGAATTTTAATGGATATTTGTTTATTAATTCTTCTTAATCTTTAATTATAAGATTGGCTTTCTTGAATTGCTTTTCTTTAATATTTAGAAATTTATTGTTTTCAATAATAAATATATCATCTATTTGAAAAGCAATAATATCAAAGTCGATATTATTATTGTTAATATAAAATAAGTATAGATTATATATTGATTACTTTATATTGAGTTTCTTATAATAATGAGTATAATATATTTTAAATTAATAATTCCTTGTCTTTGATATTCTATATAGAGGTTTTATAATTAATAAAATTGTATTTTGTAGTATATTCATCTCTTTTGAAATATAAATATAGAATATTCGGTGCAAATTCAATGTTGATTAAATATATATTTAGGTAATATTATATATATGAATATTGGTATCTTTTGTTTTCATTATATTGATTATTAATGTAGCTATAATATTTTGGTTTGATTATTGAATTATAAGTGATTTTGTTAAGATTAATGTTTTATTTGTATTGTTATAGGTTTGGATGATGAGTTGTAATTTTTAAAGTTTATTTTTAATGTTTTCGTTTTTGATTTTATTAATGAAATTGTCACGGCGCTAATTATATATTCTATAGTTGTCTTTATATCTTAGATACAAACTACTAGTATATTCTATTTTCTATAAATAGAATCTCTCTCTTCTATAACCTTCTATTTTTATAATATAATATAAGTCTTTACCTATACCCTAACAATTTATATTATCAACAAAAAAACTATCACAATTTCATTTTAATTAATTCCATCAAAATTATATACTAATCATACTAATCATACCTATTACTAATCAATTACACACTCTCACTACTACTACTTAGAAACTCTACTTAATCATTTCAACTCCAAAAATATCCTAAATATAACTACACCTACACTAATACCCATACCTAACCCAACACCTAACCTAATTCTATATTACCCTTTCTTAAATCATATCATCAACTCTACTGAAATCAATATTACTAACTTCATTAACTTATTCAACTATCACCCACTTCACCACTACACAAACTATATTTTCATCAATCAAATCAATCACCAACTCTTTATAATCCCAAATTATTTAACTTAAAAATACAAATAATATATTAAAAATTACTATTCATAATACTTTTCAAACCCCACCCTACCAAAAATACCTTACCACCCCCAAAAAGTTCAATAATAATAAACAAAATATTACAAAACACTAAAATCAATATACTACTTTCTACAATATAATCAATTATTATTTAATTATAAACTACAAAAATAAAACAGAATTCCAAAAAATTATATTCCTTATTAATTTACTTTCTAACCTTATATATATAAATAATTAAATCTATTTCAATATAATTACTAACAATCTATATAATACTAACCTTTAATCAACCAAATAATATACTATATCAAATATTTAATAGAAACTAAATAAACAATATTAAATTTTTGATCTTTCTTATAAAACTTCTATAAATTATAATAAATATAAAATAAAAAAGACCCTATTTAGTAACTTTATTATTGAATTTAAATAACTTATTATAAAATATAAAAAGATTATTAAATAATAAGTTTCCAATCTCAAGCTTAAAGTCTTCTAAGAACTAATTAATACTTCTATTAATTATTCTAATAAACCTTTTATTACTAATATTAATATATAGATTATCTAATAATAGGGAATCTATAATAATTTAAAAGAAAAAGTTTATCTAGATAATCAATATAAAAATCAAAATACTAATTTCAATTATAATCAATTGAAACCTTACAATAAGAAACTGACTACCCTTATTACAATCTCTATATTAAACACTTTTAATAATTCAATATAATTAGATATCGTTTATTAAAGTCAATATTTCTTAACTTATTATATTAGGAACCAATATATTGAATTTAGTTTTTATTTTTATTATAAAAAGTCTAATTATATCAAAAACAATTGCAAAAAAAAGCAAACTAACAATATAAAATACAATACCAATTCAAACTCCAAATACATTCCAAATACTAATCATTTCCTTACTACAAACCAATATCAAAACCCTAAATTCTATTACAATTTAATCATTCCTCCCTATCCGAATATATTTCAATCTATTAATCACTCTTCTACCCTCCAAATACTATTACATTTTGCCTCCCTAATTCCATTCAAATATATTCAAAAACTTAATTCAAAAGAATTTATCAAAAAATCTATTCAATCAAAAAAGAATAGAAATTCAATTCCCTAACTAAATATATTAAAAAATTAACCTCGATTTATAATCGCAAATCGAGATCCTTTATAGAAAATTTACCTTTATAAATTAAAAAATCTATTATATCTAAGGATCCTTTATATCTTAAATTAATAAATAACAAATCTTTCAAAATCTCAACCGAAATTTCTTTTACATTTAATATAATCATTCTATTTATTAAAATAATAAATAGTAAAACTATAGAATATAGTTTTATTAATAGAAAACTTATCTCCAAATTCTATATCCTTATATATCCTCTTTCTTATACTTATTATTGACTCTTCACTAATAAAAAAACCTCCAATATCCTATCCTAATATATACTATTAGATATACAAATCAACAATTATAAAGAATTAGATTTATTCTATATAATTACACTTTCGAATATAAACCCTATAATCCTCAGCCTTCTATAACTCCAATACTATAACCCTACTATTAATTAAACAACAATAACCCTAAAATTTATATCTATATATTATTTTAAATATTACTATCCTATCAATTCTATTACAATCGTTATTCCCAACCCTATACTAACCCTAGCTAATACTATACCAAAACCAAACCTACACTTATATAATAAAAGTCTAATATTAAGGTTCTATTAAACCTCAATAATAAAAATTATTAACAAAAACTTTAAAAACACTTTATTATTACTCCAAAACCCCTCAATCCTTTTCAAACTTATTAACTCAACCCTAATAATAATTAAAAAAACTATTATAAAAAACTCCAAAACTATAATATTTATATAACCACTTAAATTTAATCATTATTATACTTTCCAAATTTCCAAAACTACAAACACCTACATTAGAATAATCCCAAATTAATCAATCCTAAAACTAACTGTAATATAAATCCTTATTAGCTTTAGATTATACAAAAGACAATTACAAAACAAAAACGTTTTATCCCCACTAAACACACTATCACTACTAAACCCTTTAAACAAATCTAACCCTCCAAACAAACTAATCAATATATTATAAAACATCTAATAAAAAATAAATAATATAAAATTTCTTACAACTAATAGCTTTATTCAATTCTATAAAGATTAAAAAAGTTATATCACAAGAATATCCTAAAACAAATTAAATAAAACTTATAAGCTATATTGAATAATAACTAATAATCCTATCCAACTATATTATAATATTATAGAAAACAATATCAAAAAGTTTATAAAAAAAATCAACCAACCTATACTCTCTATAATAGAAATTCAAAACAAGTTACTATTCTAACTTCACAATTTATTCACTAATTTTCTACCCTCCCTTATAAACAAACTCCCATTACAACATTCTTAAAATCACAAAATTGAATTTATACTAAATAAAGAGTCTCTATATCAAAAAGATTATCTAATATCCCCAATTAAACTTCAAATTATTTACAAATAATTCGATAACAATCTTAATAAAAGATTTATTTATAAATCCCATTTCCAATCAATCACCCCATTCCTCCTTATTACAAAACCCAGAAAAAATATTCGAATTTATTAAAACTATTATAAACTAAACAATATTATTATCAAAAACCAATACCCTCTATTACTAATCAAAAAAACCCTCAATACCCTATACTATATTAAAATTTATACAAAACTAAATATTATTACTATATTCAATAAACTATAAATTATAGAAAACTACAAATAGAAAACTACTTTTACAATTTACTTCAATCTATTTAAATCCTTAATAATACCTTTCAATCTTTACAATACTTCTACTTCATTCCAAAATTATATTAATTATATTCTTTCCAATTGTTACGGGAGCTGCCTCTAGGGTCACGTGGAAGTGTCTAGAGATCTCT